>JABBCR010001768.1:0-22589 GCA_014849445.1 Cercopithecus mona
CTCAAACCACTTTTGACCAGCTCAAATCTAATCAAAACGGACCAGACCGTCTCAAACCTGTTTTCACCGTATTAGACCGACTCAAACCGGTTTTCACCGTCTCAAACCGCACCAGACCGGCTCAAACCGATTTTGACCGGCTCAAACGGACCAGACCGGCTCACACCAGCTCAAACCAGTTTTGCCCGGCTCAAACCGAACGGACCAGACAGGCACAAAGCGGACTCAAACCCGACTCAAACCAGACAGACCGGCTCCAACCGATTTTGACCGGCTCAAACCAGACTCAAACGGGTTTTGACGAGATCAAACCAGGCCAGACCGGCTCAAAACGATATTGACCGGCTGAAACCGTACTCAAACCAGACCAGACCGGCTCAACCCTGTTTTGACTGGCTCAAACCGGACTCAAACCGGACCAGACCAGCTCAAACCGGAACGGACCAGACCGGCACAAAACGGACTAAACATGTTTTGACCGGCTCCAACCGGATCAAACCGCACCAGACCGGTTCTCAGTCTGGCTCAAACCGGTTTTCACCGTCTCATTACGGACCAGACCGGGTCTCCCAGGTTTTGAATGGCTCAAACCGGACTCAAACCGGACCAGATCGGCTCAACCCGGTTTTGACCGGCTCAAATCTAATCAAACCGAACCAGACCATCTCAAACCGGATGAAACCGCAGCAGACTGGCTCAAAAAGGTTTTGACAGGCTCAAACCGGACGAGACGGGCTCAAACCGGTTTTGACCGGCTCAAACCCGACCAGACCGGCTCTAACCCCACCAGACCGGCTCACACCAGCTCAAACCTGACCAAACCGGCTCAAACCGGTTTTGAACGTTTCATAGAAAACTGGACCGACTCAAACTGGTTTTGAACGGCTGAAACCCGACTCAAACCGGACCAGACCGGCTCAAACCTATTTTGACTGCATTAGACTGGCTCAAACCGGACCGGACCGGCTAAAACCGGTTTTGACTGGCTCAAACCGGACTCAAACCTCTTTTGACCAGACCAAACTGGACTGGAGCAGCTCAAACCAGTTTTGCCCGGCTCAAACCAGACCAGACGGACTCGAACCGGTTTTGACCTGCTCAAACCGGACCGGACCGACTCGAACTGATTTTGTCCGGCTCAAACCGGACCGGACCGGCTCAAACCGGTTTTGACAGGCTCAAACCGGATTCAAACCAGAACGGAGCAGACCGGCTCAAATCGGACTAAAACCGGTTTTTACCGCCTCAAACCGGACTCAAATCCGAGCAGACCAGCTCAAACAAGTTTTGACCGTATTAGACCGGCTCAAACCGATTTTGACCGGCTCAAACTGGACTCAAACCGGCCAGACCGGCTCAAACCTGTTTTGACTGGCTCAAACCGGACTCAAACCGGACCAGACCGGCCTCAACCGGTTTTGACCGGCTCAAACTGGAACGGACCAGACCGGCTCAAAACGGACTCAAACGTGTTTTGACCGGCTCCAACCGGATCAAACCGCACCAGACAGGCTTTTAGTCTGGCTCAAACCGATTTTGACTAGCACAAACCGGGTCAGACTGGCTCAAATCGGATCAAACAAGACCACACCGGCTCAAGTCAACTCCAACCGGACTAGTCCGGCTCAAATCGGTTTTGCCCGGATCAAACCGATCCAGACTGGCTGAAATCGGTTTAGACCGGCTTAAACCGGACTCACACCGGTTTTGACTGGATCAAACCGGACCAGACCGTCTAAAACCGGTTTTGACCGGCTCAAATCGGACTCAAAAGTGTTTTCACCAGACCAAACTGGACCGGACCGGCTCAAACCAGTTTTGCCCTTCTCAAACCGGACCAGACCGACTTGAACCGGTTTTGACCGGCTCAAAACGGACCACACCGACTCGAACTGCTTTTGCCCGGCTCAAACCGGACCAGACCGGCTCAAACCGGTTTTGACCGGCTCAAACCGGATTCAAACAAACCGCCCGGCTCAAGCCGGACTGAAACCGATTTTTACCGCCTCAAACCGGACTCAAATCCGAGCAGACCGGCTCAAACATGTTTTGACCATATTAGACCGGCTCAAACCGATTTCAAACCGGAGGAGACGGGCTCAAACTGGCTTTGACCGGCTCAAGCTGGACCAGACCGGCACAAAGCGGACTCATACCCGTCTCAAACCAGACCAGACCGGCTCAAAACGATTTTGACCGGCTCAAACCGGACTCAAACCGGACCAGACTGTCTCAAACCTGCTTTGACAGGCTCAAACCGGACTCAATCCGGAGAAGACCGGCTCAAACCGGAACGGACCAGACCGGCTCAAAACGGACTAAACATGTTTTGACCGGCTCCAACCGGATCAAACCGCACCAGACCGGCTCTTAGACTGCCTCAAACCGGTTTCAACCGTCTCATTACGGACCAGACCGTGTCTACCAGGTTTTGAACGGCTCAAACTGGACTCAAAACGGAACAGACCGGCTAAAACCTGTTTCAAACGGCTCAAACCACACCAGACCGGCTCAAATCGGTTTAAACCGGACCAGAACGGCTAAAACAAGATTGACCAGCTCAAACCAGAGTCAAACGGGTTTTGACCAGATCAAACCAGGCCAGACCGGCTCCAACCGGTTTTGACGGGCTCAAACCGGACTCAAACCGGACCAGACCGGCTAAACCTGTTTTGACTAGCTCAAGCCGGACTCAAACTGGACCAGACCGGCTCAAATCGCTTTTGAAGGGCTGAAATCGGACTCAAACCGGACAAGACCGGCTCAAACCGGCTTTGAACGGCTCAAACCGGACTCAAACAGGAATAGACCGGCTCAAACCGGCTCAAACCATACCAGACGGCTCAAACCGGCTCAAACCGGACCAGAACATCTCAAAACGGTTTTCACCGCCTCAAACCGGACTCATACGGGTTTTGACCGGATCAAACCAGGCCAGACCGGTTCAAACCGGTTTTGACCGGCTCATACTGGACTCAAACCGGCCCAGACCGGTTCCAAGCGGTTTTGACAGGCTCAAACAGGACCAGACAGGCTCAAACCGAACCAGACCGGCTGAAACCGGTTTTGACCGGATCAAATCCGACCAGACCGGCTCAAACCGGTTTTGACCGGCTCAAACCGACTCAAACCGGTTTTGACCGGATGAAACCGGACCAGACCGGCTCAAAACGGTTTTGACCTGCTCAAACCGGACTCAAACCGGACCAGATCGGCTCAAACCGGTTTTGCCCGGCTCAAATCTATTCAAACTGGACCAGACCATCTCAAACCGGATGAAACCGCAGCAGACTGGCTCAAAAAGGTTTTGACAGGCTCAAACCGGTCGAGACGGGCTCAAACCGGTTTTGACCGGCTGAAACCCGACCAGACCGGCTCTAACCCCACCAGACCGGTTCACACAGCTCAAACCTGACCAAACCGGCTCAAACCGGTTTTGAACGTTTCAAACCAAACTGGACAGACTCAAACTGGTTTTGACCGGCTGAAACCCGACTCAAACCGGACCAGACCGGCTCAAACCTATTTTGACCGTATTAGACCGGCTCAAACCGGACCAGACCGGCTAAAACCGGTTTTGACTGGCTCAAACCGGACTCAAACCTGTTTTGAGCAGACCATACTGGACCGGAGCAGCTCAAACCAGTTTTGCCCGGCTCAAACCAGACCAGACGGACTCGAACGGGTTTTGACTGGCTCAAACCGGACCGGACCGACTCGAACTGATTTTGCCCGGCTCAAACCGGACCAGACTGGCTCAAACCGGTTTTGACCAGCTCAAACCGGATTCAAACCCGAACGTAACAGACCGGCTCAAGCCAGAATGAAACAGATTTGTACCGCCTCAAACCGGACTCAAATCCGAGCAGACCGGCTCAAACATGTTTTGACCGTATTAGACCGGCTCAAACCGATTTTGACCGGCACAAACCGGACGAGACGAGCTGAAACTAGCTTTGACCGGCACACGCCGGACCAGACGAGCTGAAACCAGCTTTGACCGGCTCAAACCGGACGAGACGAGCTGAAACTAGCTTTGACCGGCACACGCCGGACCAGACGAGCTGAAACTAGCTTTGACTGGCACAAACCGGACGAGACGAGCTGAAACTAGCTTTGACCGGCACACGCCGGACCAGACCGGCTCAAAACGATATTGACTGGATGAAACCGTACTCAAACCGGACCAGACCGGCTCAAACCTGTTTTGACTGGCTCAAACCGGACTCAAACCGGACCAGACCGGCTCCAACCGGAAAGGACCAGACCGACTCAAAACGGACTAAACATGTTTTGACCGGCTCCAACCGGATCAAACCGCACCAGACCGGCTCTCAGACTGGCTCAAACCGGTTTTCACCGTCTCATTACCGACCTGACCGTGTCTCCCAGGTTTTGAACGGCTCAAACCGGACTCAAACCGGACCAGATCTGCTAAAACCGGTTTGAACCGGCTCAAACCAGACGAGACCGGCTCAAGCCGGATCAAACCGGACCAGAACGGCTCAAACAAGTTTTGACCGCCTCAAACCAGAGTCAAACGAGTTTTGACCAGATCAAACCAGGCCAGACCTGCTCAAACCGGTTTTGTCCGGCTCAAACCGGACTCAAACCGGACCAGACCGGCTCAAACCTGTTTTGGGTGGCTCAAGCCGGACTCAAACCGGACCAGACCGGCTCAAACCGGTTTTGACCGGCTCAAACCGGACTCAAACTGGACTAGACCGGCTCAAACCGGTTTTGAACGGCTCAAACCGGACTCAAACAGGATCAGACCGGCTAAAACCAGCTCAAGCCAGATCAGACGGGCTCAAACCTGCTCAAACCGGACCAAAACATCTTAAACCGGTTTTCATCGGCTCAAACCGGACTCATACGGGTTTTGACCGGATCAAACCAGGCCAGACCGGCTCAAACCGGTTTTGACCGGCTCAAAACGGACTCAAACAGGCCCAGACCGGTTCCAGCCGGTTTTGACAGGTTCAAACCGACTCTAACCGGTTTTGACCGGATGAAACCGGACCAGACCGGCTCAAAACGGTTTTGACCTGCTCAAAGCGGACTCAAACCGGACCAGATCGGCTCAAACCACTTTTGACCGGCTCAAATCTAATCAAAACGGACCAGACCGTCTCAAACCAGCTAAAACCTGACCAGACAGGCTCAAACCGGTTTTGAACGGTTCAAACAGAACCGGACCGACTCAAACCGGTTTTGACCGGCTGAAACCGGACTCAAACCGGACCAGACCGGCTCAAACCTGTTTTGACCGTATTAGACCGACTCAAACCGGTTTTCACCGTCTCAAACAGAACCAGACCGGCTCAAACCGGTTTTGACCGGCTCAAACCGGACTCAAACCGGACCAGACCGGCTCAAACCGGACTCACCCGGTTTTGTCCACCTCAAACCGGACTCAAATCCGAGCAGACCGGCTCAAACATGTTTTGATAGTATTAGACCAGCTCAAACCAGTTTTGACCGGCTCAAACCGGACGAGACGGGCTCAAACAGGTTTTGAACGACTCAACCCGGACCCGACCGGCACAATCCGGACTCAAACCGGACTCAAACCGGAGCAGACCGTCTCAAACCCATTTTGACCGGCTCAAACCGGACTCAAACGGGTTTTGACCAGATCAAATCAAGTCAGACCGGCTCAAACCGATTTTGACCGGCTCAAACCGGACTCAAACCGGACCAGACAGGCTCAAACCTGTTTTGACTGGCTCAAACCGGTCTCAAACCAGACCAGACCGGCACAAACCGGTTTTGACCGGCTTAAGCCCGGATCAAACCGGACCAGAACGGCTCAAACCGGACGAGACGGGCTCAAACTGGATTTGACCTGCTCCATACGGATCAAACCGCACCAGACCGGCTTTTGGACTGTCTCAAATTGGTTTTGACCAGCACAAACTGGGCCAGACCGGCTCATATCGGATCAAACCGGACCACACTGGCTCAAGTCAGCTCCAACCGGACTAGTCCGGCTCAAATCGGTTTTGACCGGCTCAAACCGGACTCATACGCGACCAGACAGGCTCAAATCTGTTTTGACCATATTAGATCGGCTCAAACCGGTTTTGACCGGCTCAAACCGGACTCAAACGGGTTTTGACCAGATCAAATCAAGTCAGACCGGCTCAAACATGTTTTGACCATATTAGACCGGCTCAAACCGATTTCAAACCGGAGGAGACGGGCTCAAACCTGCTCAAACCAGCTTTGACCGGCTCACGCCGGACCAGACCGTCACAAAGCGGACTCAAACCCGACTCAAACCAGACCAGACCGGCTCAAACCGGTTTTGACCGGCTCAAACCGGACTCAAACCGGCCCAGACCGGTTCCAACCGGTTTTGACAGGTTCAAACCGGACTCAAACCGGACCAGACCGGCTCCAACCGGACCAGACCGGCTTAAACCAGATCAAACCGGACCAGACCAGGCCAAACCAGTTTTGACTGGCTCAAACCGGACTCAAACCGGACCAGACCGTATCAAACCTGACCAGACCGGATCAAACCGACTCAAACCGACCAGACCGCTCAAACCGGTTTTGCCCGGATCAAACCGGACTCAAACCGGACTCAAACCGGTTTTGACGGCTCAAACCGGTTTTGACCGGCTCAAACCAGACCAGGCGGGCTCAAACCTGTTTTGAATGGCACAAACCGTACCAGAGCAGCTCAAACCGCACCAGACCGGCTCAAACCTGTTTTGACTGGCTCAAACCGGACTCAAACCGGACCAGACCAGCTCAAACCGGAACGGACCAGACCGGCACAAAACGGACTAAACATGTTTTGACCGGCTCCAACCGGATCAAACCGCACCAGACCGGTTCTCAGTCTGGCTCAAACCGGTTTTCACCGTCTCATTACGGACCAGACCGGGTCTCCCAGGTTTTGAATGGCTCAAACCGGACTCAAACCGGACCAGATCGGCTCAACCCGGTTTTGACCGGCTCAAATCTAATCAAACCGAACCAGACCATCTCAAACCGGATGAAACCGCAGCAGACTGGCTCAAAAAGGTTTTGACAGGCTCAAACCGGACGAGACGGGCTCAAACCGGTTTTGACCGGCTCAAACCCGACCAGACCGGCTCTAACCCCACCAGACCGGCTCACACCAGCTCAAACCTGACCAAACCGGCTCAAACCGGTTTTGAACGTTTCATAGAAAACTGGACCGACTCAAACTGGTTTTGAACGGCTGAAACCCGACTCAAACCGGACCAGACCGGCTCAAACCTATTTTGACTGCATTAGACTGGCTCAAACCGGACCGGACCGGCTAAAACCGGTTTTGACTGGCTCAAACCGGACTCAAACCTCTTTTGACCAGACCAAACTGGACTGGAGCAGCTCAAACCAGTTTTGCCCGGCTCAAACCAGACCAGACGGACTCGAACCGGTTTTGACCTGCTCAAACCGGACCGGACCAGCTCAAACCGGTTTTGACGGGATCAAACCGGACCGGACCGGCTCAAACCGGTTTTGACAGGCTCAAACCGGATTCAAACCAGAACGGAGCAGACCGGCTCAAATCGGACTAAAACCGGTTTTTACCGCCTCAAACCGGACTCAAATCCGAGCAGACCAGCTCAAACAAGTTTTGACCGTATTAGACCGGCTCAAACCGATTTTGACCGGCTCAAACTGGACTCAAACCGGCCAGACCGGCTCAAACCTGTTTTGACTGGCTCAAACCGGACTCAAACCGGACCAGACCGGCCTCAACCGGTTTTGACCGGCTCAAACTGGAACGGACCAGACCGGCTCAAAACGGACTAAACGTGTTTTGACCGGCTCCAACCGGATCAAACCGCACCAGACCGGCTTTTAGACTGGCTCAAACCGATTTTGACTGGCACAAACTGGGCCAGACCGGCTCAAATCGGATCAAACCAGACCACACCGGCTCAAGTCAACTCCAACCGGACTAGTCCGGCTCAAATCGGTTTTGCCCGGATCAAACCGATCCAGACTGGCTGAAATCGGTTTAGACCGGCTTAAACCGGACTCACACCGGTTTTGACTGGATCAAACCGGACCAGACCGTCTAAAACCGGTTTTGACCGGCTCAAATCGGACTCAAAAGTGTTTTCACCAGACCAAACTGGACCGGACCGGCTCAAACCAGTTTTGCCCTTCTCAAACCGGACCAGACCGACTTGAACCGGTTTTGACCGACTCAACACGGACCACACCGACTCGAACCGGTTTTGCCCGGCTCAAACCGGACCAGACCGGCTCAAACCGGTTTTGACCGGCTCAAACCGGATTCAAACCGGAACGGAACAGACCGGCTCAAGCCGGACTGAAACCGATTTTTACCGCCTCAAACCGGACTCAAATCCGAGCAGACCGGCTCAAACATGTTTTGACCATATTAGACCGGCTCAAACCGATTTCAAACCGGAGGAGACGGGCTCAAACTGGCTTTGACCGGCTCAAGCTGGACCAGACCGGCACAAAGCGGACTCATACCCGTCTCAAACCAGACCAGACCGGCTCAAAACGATTTTGACCGGCTCAAACCGGACTCAAACCGGACCAGACTGTCTCAAACCTGCTTTGACAGGCTCAAACCGGACTCAATCCGGAGAAGACCGGCTCAAACCGGAACGGACCAGACCGGCTCAAAACGGACTAAATATGTTTTGACTGGCTCCAACCGGATCAAACCGCACCAGACCGGCTCTTAGACTGCCTCAAACCGGTTTCAACCGTCTCATTACGGACCAGACCGTGTCTACCAGGTTTTGAACGGCTCAAACTGGACTCAAAACGGAACAGACCGGCTAAAACCTGTTTCAAACGGCTCAAACCACACCAGACCGGCTCAAATCGGTTTAAACCGGACCAGAACGGCTAAAACAAGATTGACCAGCTCAAACCAGAGTCAAACGGGTTTTGACCAGATCAAACCAGGCCAGACCGGCTCAAACCGGTTTTGACCGGCTCAAACCGGACTCAAACCGGCTTTGAACGGCTCAAACTGGACTCAAATCGGACTCATACCCGTCTCAAACCAGACCAGACCGGCTCAAAACGATTTTGACCGGCTCAAACCGGACTCAAACCGGACCAGACTGTCTCAAACCTGCTTTGACAGGCTCAAACCGGACTCAAACCGGAGAAGACCGGCTCAAACCGGAACGGACCAGACCGGCTCAAAACGGACTAAATATGTTTTGACTGGCTCCAACCGGATCAAACCGCACCAGACCGGCTCTTAGACTCGCTCAAACCGGTTTTAACCGTCTCATTACGGACCAGACCGTGTCTACAAGGATTTGAACGGCTCAAACTGGACTCAAAATGGAACAGACCGGCTAAAACCTGTTTCAAACGGCTCAAACCAGACCAGACCGGCTCAAATCGGTTTAAACCGGACCAGAACGGCTGAAACAAGATTGATCAGCTCAAAACAGAGTCAAACGGGTTTTGACCAGATCAAACCAGGCCAGACCGGCTCCAACCGGTTTTGACCGGCTCAAACCGCACTCAAACCGGTTTTGACCGGATGAAACCGTACTCTAACCGGACCAGAACGGCTCAAGCGGACTCAAACCGGACTCAAACCGGACCAGACCGGCTCAAAACGATTTTGACCGGCTCAAACCGGACTCAAACCGGACCAGACTGTCTCAAACCTGCTTTGACAGGCTCAAACCGGACTCAATCCGGAGAAGACCGGCTCAAACCGGAACGGACCAGACCGGCTCAAAACGGACTAAACATGTTTTGACCGGCTCCAACCGGATCAAACCGCACCAGACCGGCTCTTAGACTGCCTCAAACCGGTTTCAACCGTCTCATTACGGACCAGACCGTGTCTACCAGGTTTTGAACGGCTCAAACTGGACTCAAAACGGAACAGACCGGCTAAAACCTGTTTCAAACGGCTCAAACCACACCAGACCGGCTCAAATCGGTTTAAACCGGACCAGAACGGCTAAAACAAGATTGACCAGCTCAAACCAGAGTCAAACGGGTTTTGACCAGATCAAACCAGGCCAGACCGGCTCCAACCGGTTTTGACGGGCTCAAACCGGACTCAAACCGGACCAGACCGGCTAAACCTGTTTTGACTAGCTCAAGCCGGACTCAAACTGGACCAGACCGGCTCAAATCGCTTTTGAAGGGCTGAAATCGGACTCAAACCGGACAAGACCGGCTCAAACCGGCTTTGAACGGCTCAAACCGGACTCAAACAGGAATAGACCGGCTGAAACCGGCTCAAGCCAGACCAGACCGGCTCAAACCGGCTCAAACCGGACCAGAACATCTCAAAACGGTTTTCACCGCCTCAAACCGGACTCATACGGGTTTTGACCGGATCAAACCAGGCCAGACCGGTTCAAACCGGTTTTGACCGGCTCATACTGGACTCAAACCGGCCCAGACCGGTTCCAAGCGGTTTTGACAGGCTCAAACAGGACCAGACAGGCTCAAACCGAACCAGACCGGCTGAAACCGGTTTTGACCGGATCAAATCCGACCAGACCGGCTCAAACCGGTTTTGACCGGCTCAAACCGACTCAAACCGGTTTTGACCGGATGAAACCGGACCAGACCGGCTCAAAACGGTTTTGACCTGCTCAAACCGGACTCAAACCGGACCAGATCGGCTCAAACCGGTTTTGCCCGGCTCAAATCTATTCAAACTGGACCAGACCATCTCAAACCGGATGAAACCGCAGCAGACTGGCTCAAAAAGGTTTTGACAGGCTCAAACCGGTCGAGACGGGCTCAAACCGGTTTTGACCGGCTCAAACCCGACCAGACCGGCTCTAACCCCACCAGACCGGTTCACACCAGCTCAAACCTGACCAAACCGGCTCAAACCGGTTTTGAACGTTTCAAACCAAACTGGACCGACTCAAACTGGTTTTGACCGGCTGAAACCCGACTCAAACCGGACCGTATTAGACCGGCTCAAACCGGACCAGACCGGCTAAAACCGGTTTTGACTGGCTCAAACCGGACTCAAACCTGTTTTGAGCAGACCATACTGGACCGGAGCAGCTCAAACCAGTTTTGCCCGGCTCAAACCAGACCAGACGGACTCGAACGGGTTTTGACTGGCTCAAACCGGTTTTGACTGGCTCAAACCGGACCGGACCGACTCGAACTGATTTTGCCCGCTCAAACCGAGCAGACCGGCTCTCAGACTGGCTCAAACCGGTTTTGACCAGCTCAAACCGGATTCAAACCCGAACGTAACAGACCGGCTCAAGCCAGAATGAAACAGATTTGTACCGCCTCAAACCGGACTCAAATCCGAGCAGACCGGCTCAAACATGTTTTGACCGTATTAGACCGGCTCAAACCGATTTTGACCGGCACAAACCGGACGAGACGAGCTGAAACTAGCTTTGACCGGCACACGCCGGACCAGACGAGCTGAAACTAGCTTTGACCGGCACAATCCGGACGAGACGAGCTGAAACCAGCTTTGACCGGCACAAACCGGACGATACGAGCTGAAACTAGCTTTGTCCGGCTCAAACCGGACTCAAACCGGACTCAAACGGGTTTTGACCAGATCAAACCAGGCCAGACCTGCTCAAACCGGTTTTGTCCGGCTCAAACCGGACTCAAACCGGACCAGACCGGCTCAAACCTGTTTTGACTGGCTCAAACCGGACTCAAACCGGACCAGACCGGCTCCAACCGGAAAGGACCAGACCGACTCAAAACGGACTCAATCCGGCTCAAACCTGTTTTGACTGGCTCAAACCGGACTCAAACCGGACCAGACCGGCTCTCAGACTGGCTCAAACCGGTTTTCACCGTCTCATTACCGACCTGACCGTGTCTCCCAGGTTTTGAACGGCTCAAACCGGACTCAAACCGGACCAGATCTGCTAAAACCGGTTTGAACCGGCTCAAACCAGACGAGACCGGCTCAAGCCGGATCAAACCGGACCAGAACGGCTCAAACAAGTTTTGACCGCCTCAAACCAGAGTCAAACGAGTTTTGACCAGATCAAACCAGGCCAGACCTGCTCAAACCGGTTTTGTCCGGCTCAAACCGGACTCAAACCGGACCAGACCGGCTCAAACCTGTTTTGGGTGGCTCAAGCCGGACTCAAACCGGACCAGACCGGCTCAAACCGGTTTTGACCGGCTCAAACCGGACTCAAACTGGACTAGACCGGCTCAAACCGGTTTTGAACGGCTCAAACCGGACTCAAACAGGATCAGACCGGCTAAAACCAGCTCAAGCCAGATCAGACGGGCTCAAACCTGCTCAAACCGGACCAAAACATCTTAAACCGGTTTTCATCGGCTCAAACCGGACTCATACGGGTTTTGACCGGATCAAACCAGGCCAGACCGGCTCAAACCGGTTTTGACCGGCTCAAAACGGACTCAAACAGGCCCAGACCGGTTCCAGCCGGTTTTGACAGGTTCAAACCGACTCTAACCGGTTTTGACCGGATGAAACCGGACCAGACCGGCTCAAAACGGTTTTGACCTGCTCAAAGCGGACTCAAACCGGACCAGATCGGCTCAAACCACTTTTGACCGGCTCAAATCTAATCAAAACGGACCAGACCGTCTCAAACCAGCTAAAACCTGACCAGACAGGCTCAAACCGGTTTTGAACGGTTCAAACAGAACCGGACCGACTCAAACCGGTTTTGACCGGCTGAAACCGGACTCAAACCGGACCAGACCGGCTCAAACCTGTTTTGACCGTATTAGACCGACTCAAACCGGTTTTCACCGTCTCAAACAGAACCAGACCGGCTCAAACCGGTTTTGAACGGCTTAAACCGGATTGAAACCGGAACGGAACAGACGGGATCAAACCGGACTGAACCCGGTTTTTTTCCACCTCAAACCGGACTCAAATCCGAGCAGACCGGCTCAAACATGTTTTGATAGTATTAGACCAGCTCAAACCAGTTTTGACCGGCTCAAACCGGACTCATACGCGACCAGACAGGCTCAAATCTGTTTTGACCGGCTGAAACCGGACTCAAACCGGACCAGACCGGCACAATCCGGACTCAAACCGGACTCAAACCGGAGCAGACCGTCTCAAACCCATTTTGACCGGCTCAAACCGGACTCAAACGGGTTTTGACCAGATCAAATCAAGTCAGACCGGCTCAAACCGATTTTGACCGGCTCAAACCGGACTCAAACCGGACCAGACAGGCTCAAACCTGTTTTGACTGGCTCAAACCGGTCTCAAACCAGACCAGACCGGCACAAACCGGTTTTGACCGGCTCATACCGGAACGGACCAGAACGGCTCAAAACGGACTCAAACCGGACTCAAACCGGTTTAGACCGGATCAAACCGGACTCAAATCGGACCAGACCGGCTCAAACCTGATTTGACTGGCTCAAACCTGTTTTGACCGGGTCAAACTGGACTAGACCGGCTCATATCGGATCAAACCGGACCACACTGGCTCAAGTCAGCTCCAACCGGACTAGTCCGGCTCAAATCGGTTTTGACCGGCTCAAACCGGACTCATACGCGACCAGACAGGCTCAAATCTGTTTTGACCATATTAGATCGGCTCAAACCGGTTTTGCCCGGATCAAACCGGACTCAAACGGGTTTTGACCAGATCAAATCAAGTCAGACCGGCTCAAACATGTTTTGACCATATTAGACCGGCTCAAACCGATTTCAAACCGGAGGAGACGGGCTCAAACTGGCTTTGACCGGCTCAAGCTGGACCAGACCGGCACAAAGCAGACTCAAACCCGACTCAAACCAGACCAGACCGGCTCAAACCGGTTTTGACCGGCTCAAACCGGACTCAAACCGGACCAGACCGGTTCCAACCGGTTTTGACACGTTCAAACAGACTCTAACCGGTTTTGACCGGATGAAACCGGACCAGACCGGCTCAAAACGGTTTTGACCTGCTCAAACCGGACTCAAACCGGACCAGATCGGCTCAAACCACTTTTGACCAGCTCAAATCTAATCAAAACGGACCAGACCGTCTCAAACCTGTTTTCACCGTATTAGACCGACTCAAACCGGTTTTCACCGTCTCAAACCGCACCAGACCGGCTCAAACCGATTTTGACCAGCACGACCCGGACGACACGAGCTGAAACTAGCTTTGACCGGCTCACGCCGGACCAGACAGGCACAAAGCGGACTCAAACCCGACTCAAACCAGACAGACCGGCTCCAACCGATTTTGACCGGCTCAAACCAGACTCAAACGGGTTTTGACGAGATCAAACCAGGCCAGACCGGCTCAAAACGATATTGACCGGCTGAAACCGTACTCAAACCAGACCAGACCGGCTCAACCCTGTTTTGACTGGCTCAAACCGGACTCAAACCGGACCAGACCAGCTCAAACCGGAACGGACCAGACCGGCACAAAACGGACTAAACATGTTTTGACCGGCTCCAACCGGATCAAACCGCACCAGACCGGTTCTCAGTCTGGCTCAAACCGGTTTTCACCGTCTCATTACGGACCAGACCGGGTCTCCCAGGTTTTGAATGGCTCAAACCGGACTCAAACCGGACCAGATCGGCTCAACCCGGTTTTGACCGGCTCAAATCTAATCAAACCGAACAAGACCATCTCAAACCGGATGAAACCGCAGCAGACTGGCTCAATAAGGTTTTGACAGGCTCAAACCGGACGAGACGGGCTCAAACCGGTTTTGACCGGCTCAAACCCGACCAGACCGGCTCTAACCCCACCAGACCGGCTCACACCAGCTCAAACCTGACCAAACCGGCTCAAACCGGTTTTGAACGTTTCATAGAAAACTGGACCGACTCAAACTGGTTTTGAACGGCTGAAACCCGACTCAAACCGGACCAGACCGGCTCAAACCTATTTTGACTGCATTAGACTGGCTCAAACCGGACCGGACCGGCTAAAACCGGTTTTGACTGGCTCAAACCGGACTCAAACCTCTTTTGACCAGACCAAACTGGACTGGAGCAGCTCAAACCAGTTTTGCCCGGCTCAAACCAGACCAGACGGACTCGAACCGGTTTTGACCTGCTCAAACCGGACCGGACCGACTCGAACTGATTTTGTCCGGCTCAAACCGGACCGGACCGGCTCAAACCGGTTTTGACAGGCTCAAACCGGATTCAAACCAGAACGGAGCAGACCGGCTCAAATCGGACTAAAACCGGTTTTTACCGCCTCAAACCGGACTCAAATCCGAGCAGACCAGCTCAAACAAGTTTTGACCGTATTAGACCGGCTCAAACCGATTTTGACCGGCTCAAACTGGACTCAAACCGGCCAGACCGGCTCAAACCTGTTTTGACTGGCTCAAACCGGACTCAAACCGGACCAGACCGGCCTCAACCGGTTTTGACCGGCTCAAACTGGTACGGACCAGATCGGCTCAAAACGGTCTAAACGTGTTTTGACCGGCTCCAACCGGATCAAACCGCACCAGACAGGCTTTTAGTCTGGCTCAAACCGATTTTGACTAGCACAAACCGGGTCAGACTGGCTCAAATCGGATCAAACAAGACCACACCGGCTCAAGTCAACTCCAACCGGACTAGTCCGGCTCAAATCGGTTTTGCCCGGATCAAACCGATCCAGACTGGCTGAAATCGGTTTAGACCGGCTTAAACCGGACTCACACCGGTTTTGACTGGATCAAACCGGACCAGACCGTCTAAAACCGGTTTTGACCGGCTCAAATCGGACTCAAAAGTGTTTTCACCAGACCAAACTGGACCGGACCGGCTCAAACCAGTTTTGCCCTTCTCAAACCGGACCAGACCGACTTGAACCGGTTTTGACCGGCTCAAAACGGACCACACCGACTCGAACTGCTTTTGCCCGGCTCAAACCGGACCAGACCGGCTCAAACCGGTTTTGACCGGCTCAAACCGGATTCAAACCGGAACGGAACAGACCGGCTCAAGCCGGACTGAAACCGATTTTTACCGCCTCAAACCGGACTCAAATCCGAGCAGACCGGCTCAAACATGTTTTGACCATATTAGACCGGCTCAAACCGATTTCAAACCGGAGGAGACGGGCTCAAACTGGCTTTGACCGGCTCAAGCTGGACCAGACCGGCACAAAGCGGACTCATACCCGTCTCAAACCAGACCAGACCGGCTCAAAACGATTTTGACCGGCTCAAACCGGACTCAAACCGGACCAGACTGTCTCAAACCTGCTTTGACAGGCTCAAACCGGACTCAATCCGGAGAAGACCGGCTCAAACCGGAACGGACCAGACCGGCTCAAAACGGACTAAACATGTTTTGACCGGCTCCAACCGGATCAAACCGCACCAGACCGGCTCTTAGACTGCCTCAAACCGGTTTCAACCGTCTCATTACGGACCAGACCGTGTCTACCAGGTTTTGAACGGCTCAAACTGGACTCAAAACGGAACAGACCGGCTAAAACCTGTTTCAAACGGCTCAAACCACACCAGACCGGCTCAAATCGGTTTAAACCGGACCAGAACGGCTAAAACAAGATTGACCAGCTCAAACCAGAGTCAAACGGGTTTTGACCAGATCAAACCAGGCCAGACCGGCTCCAACCGGTTTTGACGGGCTCAAACCGGACTCAAACCGGACCAGACCGGCTAAACCTGTTTTGACTAGCTCAAGCCGGACTCAAACTGGACCAGACCGGCTCAAATCGCTTTTGAAGGGCTGAAATCGGACTCAAACCGGACAAGACCGGCTCAAACCGGCTTTGAACGGCTCAAACCGGACTCAAACAGGAATAGACCGGCTGAAACCGGCTCAAGCCAGACCAGACCGGCTCAAACCGGCTCAAACCGGACCAGAACATCTCAAAACGGTTTTCACCGCCTCAAACCGGACTCAAACCGAACCAGACCGGCTGAAACCGGTTTTGACCGGATCAAACCAGGCCAGACCGGTTCAAACCGGTTTTGACCGGCTCATACTGGACTCAAACCGGCCCAGACCGGTTCCAAGCGGTTTTGACAGGCTCAAACAGGACCAGACAGGCTCAAACCGAACCAGACCGGCTGAAACCGGTTTTGACCGGATCAAATCCGACCAGACCGGCTCAAACCGGTTTTGACCGGCTCAAACCGACTCAAACCGGTTTTGACCGGATGAAACCGGACCAGACCGGCTCAAAACGGTTTTGACCTGCTCAAACCGGACTCAAACCGGACCAGATCGGCTCAAACCGGTTTTGCCCGGCTCAAATCTATTCAAACTGGACCAGACCATCTCAAACCGGATGAAACCGCAGCAGACTGGCTCAAAAAGGTTTTGACAGGCTCAAACCGGTCGAGACGGGCTCAAACCGGTTTTGACCGGCTGAAACCCGACCAGACCGGCTCTAACCCCACCAGACCGGTTCACACAGCTCAAACCTGACCAAACCGGCTCAAACCGGTTTTGAACGTTTCAAACCAAACTGGACAGACTCAAACTGGTTTTGACCGGCTGAACCCCGACTCAAACCGGACCAGACCGGCTCAAACCTATTTTGACCGTATTAGACCGGCTCAAACCGGACCAGACCGGCTAAAACCGGTTTTGACTGGCTCAAACCGGACTCAAACCTGTTTTGAGCAGACCATACTGGACCGGAGCAGCTCAAACCAGTTTTGCCCGGCTCAAAACAGATCAGACGGACTCGAACGGGTTTTGACTGGCTCAAACCGGACCAGACCGGCTCAAAACGGTTTTGACCGGCTCAAACCGGACCAGACTGGCTCAAACCGGTTTTGACCAGCTCAAACCGGATTCAAACCCGAACGTAACAGACCGGCTCAAGCCAGAATGAAACAGATTTGTACCGCCTCAAACCGGACTCAAATCCGAGCAGACCGGCTCAAACATGTTTTGACCGTATTAGACCGGCTCAAACCGATTTTGACCGGCACAAACCGGACGAGACGAGCTGAAACTAGCTTTGACCGGCTCACGCCGGACCAGACCGGCACAAAGCGGACTCAAACCCGACTCAAACCGGACCAGACCGGCTCAAACCGGTTTTGACCGGCTCAAACCGGACTCAAACGGGTTTTGACCAGATCAAACCAGGCCAGACCGGCTCAAAACGATATTGACTGGATGAAACCGTACTCAAACCGGACCAGACCGGCTCAAACCTGTTTTGACTGGCTCAAACCGGACTCAAACCGGACCAGACCGGCTCCAACCGGAAAGGACCAGACCGACTCAAAACGGACTAAACATGTTTTGACCGGCTCCAACCGGATCAAACCGCACCAGACCGGCTCTCAGACTGGCTCAAACCGGTTTTCACCGTCTCATTACCGACCTGACCGTGTCTCCCAGGTTTTGAACGGCTCAAACCGGACTCAAACCGGACCAGATCTGCTAAAACCGGTTTGAACCGGCTCAAACCAGACGAGACCGGCTCAAGCCGGATCAAACCGGACCAGAACGGCTCAAACAAGTTTTGACCGCCTCAAACCAGAGTCAAACGAGTTTTGACCAGATCAAACCAGGCCAGACCTGCTCAAACCGGTTTTGTCTGGCTCAAACCGGACTCAAACCGGACCAGACCGGCTCAAACCTGTTTTGGGTGGCTCAAGCCGGACTCAAACCGGACCAGACCGGCTCAAACCGGTTTTGACCGGCTCAAACCGGACTCAAACTGGACTAGACCGGCTCAAACCGGTTTTGAACGGCTCAAACCGGACTCAAACAGGATCAGACCGGCTAAAACCAGCTCAAGCCAGATCAGACGGGCTCAAACCTGCTCAAACCGGACCAAAACATCTTAAACCGGTTTTCATCGGCTCAAACCGGACTCATACGGGTTTTGACCGGATCAAACCAGGCCAGACCGGCTCAAACCGGTTTTGACCGGCTCAAAACGGACTCAAACAGGCCCAGACCGGTTCCAGCCGGTTTTGACAGGTTCAAACCGACTCTAACCGGTTTTGACCGGATGAAACCGGACCAGACCGGCTCAAAACGGTTTTGACCTGCTCAAAGCGGACTCAAACCGGACCAGATCGGCTCAAACCACTTTTGACCGGCTCAAATCTAATCAAAACGGACCAGACCGTCTCAAACCAGCTAAAACCTGACCAGACAGGCTCAAACCGGTTTTGACCGGCTCAAACCAGACCGGACCGACTCAAACCGGTTTTGACCGGCTGAAACCGGACTCAAACCGGACCAGACCGGCTCAAACCTGTTTTGACCGTATTAGACCGACTCAAACCGGTTTTCACCGTCTCAAACAGAACCAGACCGGCTCAAACCGGTTTTGAACGGCTTAAACCGGATTGAAACCGGAACGGACCAGACGGGATCAAACCGGACTGAACCCGGTTTTTTTCCACCTCAAACCGGACTCAAATCCGAGCAGACCGGCTCAAACATGTTTTGATAGTATTAGACCAGCTCAAACCAGTTTTGACCGGCTCAAACCGGACGAGACGGGCTCAAACAGGTTTTGAACGACTCAACCCGGACCCGACCGGCACAATCCGGACTCAAACCGGACTCAAACCGGAGCAGACCGTCTCAAACCCATTTTGACCGGCTCAAACCGGACTCAAACGGGTTTTGACCAGATCAAATCAAGTCAGACCGGCTCAAACCGATTTTGACCGGCTCAAACCGGACTCAAACCGGACCAGACAGGCTCAAACCTGTTTTGACTGGCTCAAACCGGTCTCAAACCAGACCAGACCGGCACAAACCGGTTTTGACCGGCTCAAACCGGAACGGACCAGAACGGCTCAAAACGGACTCAAACGTGTTTTGACCGGCTCCAACCGGATCAAACCGCACCAGACCGGCTTTTGGACTGTCTCAAATTGGTTTTGACCAGCACAAACTGGGCCAGACCGGCTCATATCGGATCAAACCGGACCACACTGGCTCAAGTCAGCTCCAACCGGACTAGTCCGGCTCAAATCGGTTTTGACCGGCTCAAACCGGACTCATACGCGACCAGACAGGCTCAAATCTGTTTTGACCATATTAGATCGGCTCAAACCGGTTTTGCCCGGATCAAACCGGACTCAAACGGGTTTTGACCAGATCAAATCAAGTCAGACCGGCTCAAACATGTTTTGACCATATTAGACCGGCTCAAACCGATTTCAAACCGGAGGAGACGGGCTCAAACTGGCTTTGACCGGCTCAAGCTGGACCAGACCGGCACAAAGCAGACTCAAACCCGACTCAAACCAGACCAGACCGGCTCAAAACGATTTTGACCGGCTCAAACCGGACTCAAACCGGACCAGACCGGTTCCAACCGGTTTTGACACGTTCAAACAGACTCTAACCGGTTTTGACCGGATGAAACCGGACCAGACCGGCTCAAAACGGTTTTGACCTGCTCAAACCGGACTCAAACCGGACCAGATCGGCTCAAACCACTTTTGACCAGCTCAAATCTAATCAAAACGGACCAGACCGTCTCAAACCTGTTTTCACCGTATTAGACCGACTCAAACCGGACCAGACAGGCTCAAACCGGTCGAGACGGGCTCAAACCGGTTTTGACCGGATGAAACCGGACCAGACCGGCTCAAACCGGATTTGACCGGCTCAAACTGGACCAGACCGGCACAAACCGGACTCAAACCGGACTCAAACCACACCAGACCAGCTCAAACCGGTTTTGACCGGCTCAAACCGGACTCAAACGGGTTTTGACGAGATCAAACCAGGCCAGACCGGCTCAAAACGATATTGACCGGCTGAAACCGTACTCAAACCAGACCAGACCGGCTCAACCCTGTTTTGACTGGCTCAAACCGGACTCAAACCGGACCAGACCAGCTCAAACCGGAACGGACCAGACCGGCACAAAACGGACTAAACATGTTTTGACCGGCTCCAACCGGATCAAACCGCACCAGACCGGTTCTCAGTCTGGCTCAAACCGGTTTTCACCGTCTCATTACGGACCAGACCGGGTCTCCCAGGTTTTGAATGGCTCAAACCGGACTCAAACCGGACCAGATCGGCTCAACCCGGTTTTGACCGGCTCAAATCTAATCAAACCGAACAAGACCATCTCAAACCGGATGAAACCGCAGCAGACTGGCTCAATAAGGTTTTGACAGGCTCAAACCTGACGAGACGGGCTCAAACCGGTTTTGACCGGCTCAAACCCGACCAGACCGGCTCTAACCCCACCAGACCGGCTCACACCAGCTCAAACCTGACCAAACCGGCTCAACCCGGTTTTGAACGTTTCATAGAAAACTGGACCGACTCAAACTGGTTTTGAACGGCTGAAACCCGACTCAAACCGGACCAGACCGGCTCAAACCTATTTTGACTGCATTAGACTGGCTCAAACCGGACCGGACCGGCTAAAACCGGTTTTGACTGGCTCAAACCGGACTCAAACCTCTTTTGACCAGACCAAACTGGACTGGAGCAGCTCAAACCAGTTTTGCCCGGCTCAAACCAGACCAGACGGACTCGAACCGGTTTTGACCTGCTCAAACCGGACCGGACCGGCTCAAACTGACAGGCTCAAACCGGACCAGACCGGCACAAACCGGACTCAAACCGGTTTCGACCACCTCAAACCGGGCTCAAACCAGACCAGACCGGCTCAAACCGGTTTTGACCGGCTCAAATCAGACTGAAACCGGTTTTTACCGCCTCAAACCGGACTCAAATCCGAGCAGACCAGCTCAAACAAGTTTTGACCGTATTAGACCGGCTCAAACCGGATTTGACCGGCTCAAACCGGACGAGACGGGCTCAAACCGGTTTTGAACGGCTCAAACCGGACTCAAACCGGACCAGACCGGCCTCAACCGGTTTTGACCGGCTCAAACTGGTACGGACCAGATCGGCTCAAAACGGACTAAACGTGTTTTGACCGGCTCCAACCGGATCAAACCGCACCAGACAGGCTTTTAGTCTGGCTCAAACCGATTTTGACTAGCACAAACCGGGTCAGACTGGCTCAAATCGGATCAAACCAGGCCAGACCGCTCAAACCGACTCAAACCGGACAAGACCGGCTCAAACCGGTATTGCCCGGATCAAACCGATCCAGACTGGCTCAAATCGGTTTAGACCGGCTTAAGCCGGACTCACACCGGTTTTGACCGGATCAAACCAGACCAGACCGTCGAAAACCCGTTTTGACCGGCTCAAATCGGACTCAAAAGTGTTTTGACCAGATCACACCAGGCCAGACCGGCTCCACCCGGTTTTGACCTGCTCAAACCGGACCAGACCGACTTGAACCGGTTTTGACCGGCTCAAAACGGACCACACCGACTCGAACTGCTTTTGCCCGGCTCAAACCGGACCAGACCGGCTCAAACCGGTTTTGACCGGCTCAAACCGGATTCAAACCGGAACGGAACAGACCGGCTCAAGCCGGACTGAAACCGATTTTTACCGCCTCAAACCGGACTCAAATCCGAGCAGACCGGCTCAAACATGTTTTGACCATATTAGACCGGCTCAAACCGATTTCAAACCGGAGGAGACGGGCTCAAACTGGCTTTGACCGGCTCAAGCTGGACCAGACCGGCACAAAGCGGACTCATACCCGTCTCAAACCAGACCGGCTCAAACCGATTTTGACCGGCTCAAACCGGTTTTGAACGTTTCATAGAAA
>JABBCR010000113.1:0-23288 GCA_014849445.1 Cercopithecus mona
AATCACAAAGCAGTTTCTCAAAAAGCATCTTTCTAGTTTTCGTTGGTGGATATTTCCTTTGTCACCATAAGCTTCAGGGCACTCTGAAATATCCCTTTGCAGATTACAAGAAAGCAGTGTTAGCACACTTCTCAATGAAGAGAACAGTGTAAGTCGATGAGATGAATTCATACATCACAAAGCAGTTTCTCAGAAAGCTCCTTTCTAGTTTTTATCTGAGGGTATTTCCTTTTTCACCATTGGCCTCAATGTGCTCCGAAATATCCCTTTGCAGATTCCACAAAAACAGTGTTAGCAAACTGCTCCATGAAAAGAAAGGTGTAACTCTGTGAGATGAATTCACACATCACAAAGAACTTTCTCAGAAAGTTTCTTTCTAGTTTTTATCTGAGGATATTTCCTTTGTCACTATGGGCTTCAATGTGATGCAAAATATCCCTTCTCAGATTCACCAAAAACAGTGCTACCAAACTGCTCCATGAAAAGAATTGTGTAACTCTGAGATGAATTCACAAATCACAAAGCAGTTTCTCAGAAAGTTTCTTTCTAGTTTTTGTCTGAGGATATTTCCTTTGTCACCATAAGCTTCAATGTGCTCTGAAATATCCCATTGGAGATTGCAAGAAAACAGTGTTAGCAAACTGCCTAATGAAAAGAAAATGTAGCTCTGTGAAGTGAATTGACACAACAAAAAGCAGTTTCTCAGAAGGCTTCTTTTTGGTTTTCATCTGATTATATTTACTTTGTCACCGTAAGCTTCAATGCACTCTGAAATATCCCATTGCAGATTCCAAGAAAACAGTGTGAACAAACTGCTCAATGAAAACAACAGTGTAACTCTGTGAGATGAATTCACACATCACAAAGCAGTTTCTCAGAAAGATTCTTTCTAGGTTTTCTCTGAGGATATTTCCTTAGTCACCATAGTCTTCAATGCCATCCAAAGTATCCCTTCTCAGATTCTCCAAAAACCGTGCTACCAAACTGATCTAGGAAAAGGATCATGTAACTCTGTGAGAAGAATTAACACATCACAAAGTGGTTTCTCAGAAAGTTTCTTTCTAGTTTTTATATGAGGATATTTCCTTTGTCACCATAAACTTCAATGTGCTCTGAAATATCCCATTGCAGATTCCAAGAAAACAGTGTTAGCAAACTGCTCAATGAAAAGAACAGTGTAACACTCTGACATGAAATCACACATCACAAAGCAGTCTCAGAAAACTTCCTTCTAGTTTTTGTCTGAGGATATTTCCTTTTTTAAAATAAGCTTCAATGTGGTCCTAAATATGCCATTGCAGATTCCAAGAAAACAGCATTAGCAAACTGTTCAATGAAAAGAACAGTGTAACTCTGTGACTTGATTTCACACATCACAAAACAGTTTCTCAGAAAGCTTCTTTCTAATTTTTCTATGAGGATATTTCCTTTTTAACCATAGGCCTCAATGCACTCCGAAATATCCCTTTGCAGATTCCACGAAAACAGTGTTAGCAAACTGCTCCATGAAAAGAAAGGTGTAACTCTGTGAGATGAATTCACACATCACAAAGAACTTTCTCAGAAAGCTTCTTTCTAGTTTTTATCTGAAGATATTTCCTTTGTCACCATAGGCTTCAATGCAATCCAAAATATCCCTTCTCAGATTTCCCAAAAACAGAGCTATCAAACTAATCCATGAAAAGAATCCTGTAACTCTGTGAGATGAATTTACAAATCACCAAGCAGTTCCTCAGAAAGTTTCTTTCTAGTTTTTGTCTGAGGATATTTCCTTTTTCACAATAAGCTTCAATGCGCTCTGAAATATCCCATTGCAGATTCCAAGAAAACAGTGTTAGCAAACTGCTCAATGAAAAGAACAGTGTAACTCTGTGAGATGAATTCACACATCACAAAGTAGTTTCTCAGAAAGCTTCTTTCTAGTTTTTATCTGAGGATATTTCCTTTTTCACCATAGGCCTCAATGCACTCCCAAATATCCCTTTGCAGATTCCACAAAAACAGTGTTAGCAAACTGCTCCATGAAAAGAAAGTTGTAACTCTGTGAGATGAATTCACACATCACAAAGAACTTTCTCAGAAAGCTTCTTTCTAGTTTTTATCTGAGGATATTTCCTTTGTCACCATAGGCTTCAATGCAATCCAAAATATCCCTTCTCAGATTCCCCAAAAACAGTGCTACCAAACTGCTCCATGAAAAGAATCGTGTAACTCTGTGAGATGAATTAACACATCACAAAGTGGTTTCTCAGAAAGCTTCTTTCTAGTTTTTGTCTGAGGATATTTCCTTTATCTCCATTGGACTCAATGTGCTCCCAAATATCCCTTTGCAGATTCCAGGAAAACAGTGTTAGCAAACTGCTCCATGAAAAGAAAGGTGTAACTCTGTGAGATGAATTCACACATCACAAAGAACTTTCTCAGAAAGCTTCTTTCTAGTTTTTATCTGAGGATATTTCCTTTGTCACCATAGGCTTCAATGCGATTCAAAATATCCCTTCTCAGATTCCCCAAAAACAGTGCTACCAAACTGCTCCATGAAAAGAATCGTGTAACTCTGTGAGATGAATTAACACATCACAAAGTGGTTTCTCAGAAAGCTTCTTTCTAGTTTTTATATGAGGATATTTCCTTTGTCACCATAAGCTTCAATGTGCTCCAAAATATCCCATTGCAGATTCCAAGAAAATAGTGTTAGCAAACTGCTCAATGAAAAGAATGGTGTAACTCTGTGAGATGAATTCACACATCACAAAGCAGTTTCTCAGAAAACTGCTTTTCGGTTTTCATCTGATGATATTTTCTTTGTCACCATAGACTTCAATGTGAACCAAAATATCCCTTGTCAGACTCCCCAAAAACTGTGCTACAAAACTGATCCATGAAAAGAATTGTGTAACTCTGTGAGATGAATTCACAAATCACAAAGCAGTTTCTCAGAAAGCTTCCTTCTAGTTTATGTCTGAGGATATTTTCTTTGTCACCATAAGCTTCAATGCACTCCGAAATATCCCATTGCAGATTCCAAGAAAACAGTGTAAGAAAGCTTCTCAATGAAAAGAACAGTGTAATTCTGTGTGTTGAATTCAAATATCACAAAGCAGTTTCTCAGAAAGCTTCTTTTTGGTTTTTCTATGAGGATATTTCCTTTGTCACCCTAGGCCTCAATGTGCTCCCAAATATCCCTTTGAAGATCAGACAAAAACAGTGTTATCAATCTGCTCCATGAAAAGAAAGGTGTAACTCTGTGAGATAAATTCACACATCACAAAGAACTTTCTCAGAAAGTTTTTTCTAGTTTTTATATGAGGATATTTCCTTAGTCACCATAGACATCAATGTGATCCAAAATATCCCTTCTCAGATTCCCCAAAAACAGTGCTATCAAACTGATCCATGAAAATAATTGTGTATTGCTGTGAGATGAATTAACACATCTCAAAACAGTTACTCAGAAAGCATCTTTCTAGTTTTTATATGAGGATATTTCCTTTGTCACCATTGACTTCAATCAGATACAAAATATCCCTTCTGAGATTTCCTAAAACTGTGCTACCAAGCTGCTCCATGAAAGGAATTGTGTAACTCTGTGAGAAGAATTCACAAATCACAAAGCAGTTTCTCAGAAATCTTCTTTCTAGTTTTTGTCTGAGAATATTTCCTTTGTCCCAATAAGCTTCAATGCACTCTGAATTATCCCATTGCAGATTACAGGAAAGCAGTGTAGCAAACTTCTCAATGAAAAGAATGGTGTAAGTGTAACATTGTGAGATGAATTCACACATCACAAAGCAGTTTCTCAGAAAGCTTCTTTCTACTTTTTATCTGAGGATATTTCTTTTTACACCATAGGTCTCAAATCACTCCAAATATCCCTTTGCATATTTCACAAAAACAGTGATTACCAAACTGTTCCATGAAAAGAATGGTGTAAGTCTGTGAGGTGAATTCACACATCACAAGGAACTTTTTCAGAAAGATTCTTTCCAGTTTTTATCTGAGGATAATTCCTTTGTCACCATAGGTTTCAATGCGAGGCAAAATATCCCTTCTCACATTCCCTGAAAACAGTGCTACCAAACTGCTACATAAAAGAAATCGTGTAACTCTGAGATGATTTCACAAATCACAAAGCAGTTTATCAGAAAGATTCTTTCTTGTTTTTGTCTGAGGATATTTCCTTTGTCACCATAAGCTTAAATACACTCTGAAATATACCACTGCAGATTCCAAGAAAATGGTATTTGCAAACTGCTCAATGAAAAGAACAGTGTAACACTGTGAGATGAATTGACACAACACAAAGCAGTTTCTCAATAGGCTTCTTTTTGGTTTTCATCTGATTATGTTTCCTTTGTCACCATAGGCTTCACTGCGCTCCAAAATATCCCATTGCATATTCTAAGAAAACAGTGTTACCAAACTTCTCAATGAAAACAACTGTGTAACTCTAAGAGATGAATTCACACATCACAAAGCAATTTCTCAGAAAGATTCTTTCTAGTTCTTAACAGAGAATATGCCCTTTTTCATCATAGGCCTCAATGTACTCCCAAATATCCCTTTGCAGATTCCACGAAAAGAGTGTTAGCAAACTACTCCATGAAAAGAAAGTTGTAACTCTGTGAGATGAATTCACACATCATGAAGAACTTTCTCAGAATGCTTCTTTCTAGTTTTCATCGGAGGATATTCCCTTGGTCACCATATTTTTCACTGTGATCTAAAATATCCCTTCTCAGTTTACACAAAAAGAGTGTAACGAAACAGATCCATGAAAGGAGCCATGTAAATCAGTGAGATGAATGAACACATCACAAAGCAGTTTCTCAGAAAACTTCTTACTAGTTTTTACGTGAAGATACTTCCTTTGTCATCATAAGCTTCAAAGTGCTCCGAAATATCAGATTGCAGATTCCAAGAAAACAGTGTGAGCAAACTGCTCAATGGAAAGAACAGTGGAACTCTGTGAAATGAATTCACACACCACAAAGCACTTTCTCCTAAAGCTTCTTTCTAGTTTTTATCTGAGGATATTCCCTTTTTCACTATAGGCATTAAGGCACTCCAGAATATCCCATTGCAGATTCCAAGAAAACACTGTTAGCAAGCTGCTCCAGGAAAAGAAAGGTATAATTATATGGGACGAATTCACACATCACAAAGAACTTTCTCAGAAAGTTTCTTTCTAGGTTTTAAGTAAGGATATTTCCTTTGTCACCATAGAATTCAATGCGATCCAATATATCCCTTCTCAGATTCTCCCAAAACAGTGCCACCAAACTGCTCCATGAAAAGAATTGTGTAACTCTGTGAGATGAATTCACAAATCACAAAGCCGGTTTTCAGAAAGCTTGTTTCTCATTTTTGTTGTAGAATGTTTCCTTTTTCACCATTAACCAGAAGGTGCTCATGAATATCCCTTTGCAGATACCACGAATTTAGTGTTAGCAAATTGTTTCATGAAAAGGAAGGTATAAATTGGTGAGATGAATTCACACATCACAAAGCAGTTTCTGAGATAGATTCTTTTTGGTTTTAGTCTGAAGATATTTCCTTTGTAGCTGTAGGCTTCAATGCCCTCCAAAATATCCTGTTGCAGATTCCACGAAAACGGTGTTATCAAACTGCTCAATGAAAACAACAGTGTAACTCTCTCGGACGAATTCACGTATCATAAAGTAGTTTCTCAGAAAGGTTACTTCTAGTTTTATCTGAGGATACTTCAGAAAGACTTCAAAGCACCCCAAAATATTGCTTCTCAGATTCCTCAAAAACAGTGCTACCAAACTCTTCCTTGAAAAGAATGGTGTGACACTGTGAGATGAGTTCACATATCACAAAGATGTTTCACAGAAAAACTCTTTTTAGTTTTTATCTAAGGATATTTCCTTTTTCACCATATTTCTCAAAGTGCTCCTGAATATCCCACTGCAGATTAAATGAAAAAAGTGTTAGCAAACTTCTCAATGAAGAGAGTGGTGTAACTCTGGGAATGGAATTCACACATCTCAAAGCAGTTTCACAGAAAGTTTCTTTGTAGTTTTTATCTGAGGATATTTCCTTTTTCACTATAGGCCTCAATGTGCTCTGAAATATTCCATTGCAGATTCCAAGAATACAGTGTTAGCAAACTACTCAATGAAGTAAACAGTGTGACTCTGTGAGATGAATTTTCACATCACAAAGTAGTTTATCAGAAAGCTTCTTTCTAGTTTTCATCTCAGGATATTTCCTTTTTCACCATAGGCTTAAATGTGATCCAAAATATTCATTTTCAGATTCCCCAAAAACCGTGTTACCAAGTTGTTTTATGCAGGGAAAGGTGTAACTCTGTAAGATGAATTCACACATCACAGAAACGTTCTCAGAAAGTATCTTTCTAGTTTTAACCTGAGGATATTTCCTTTTCATCATAGGCTTCAATTTGATCCAAAATATCCCTTCTCAGATTCACAAAAAACAGTGCTACCAATCTGTTCCATGAACAGAATCAGGTAGCTCTGTGAGATGAATTCAGAAATCTCAAAGTGGTTTCTCAGAAAGTGTCTCACAGATGTTTTCTGTGTGCATCTTTCTAGTTTTTGTCTCAGGATATTTCTTTAGACTTCAGTGCACTCTGAAGATGAATTTGCAAATCACAAAGCAGTTTTTCAGAAAGCTTCTTTCTAGTTTTTGTCTGAGGATATTTCCTTTGTCACCATAGGCTTCAATGCACTCCAAAATATCCTATTGCAGATTCCATGAAAACAGTGTTATCAAACTGCTCAATGAAAACAACAGTGTAACTCTGTGAGATGAATTCACACATCACAAAGCAGTTTCTCAGAAAGCTTCTTTCTAATTTTTATCTGAGGATATTTCCTTTGTCACCATAGGCTTCAATGCAATCCAAAATATCCCTTCTCAGATTCCCCAAAAACAGTGCTACCAAACTGATCCATGAAAAGAATCGTGTAACTCTGGGAGATGAATTCAGATATCACAAAGATGTTTCTCAGAAAACATTGTTCTAGTTTATACATGAGGATATTTCCTTTTTCACCATATTCCTCAATGTGCTCCTGAATATCCCATTGCAGATTAAATGAAAAAAGTGTTAGCAAACTTCTCAATGAAAAGAATGGTGTAACTCTGTGAGATGAATTCACACATCACAAAGCAGTTTCTCAGAAAGCTTCTTTCTAGTTTTTATCTGAGGATATTTCCTTTTTCACTATAGGCCTCAATGTGCTCTGAAATATTCCATTGCAGATTCCAAGAAAACAGTGTTATCAAACAACTCAATGAAAATAATGGTGTAACACTGTGAGATGAATTCACACATCACAAAGCAGTTTATCAGAGAGCTGGTTTCTAGTTTTTATCAGAGGACATTTGCTTTTTCACTAGAGATCTCAATCTGATCCAAAATATCCCTTTGCAGATTCCACAAAAACAGTGTTAGCAAACTGCTCCATGAAAAGAAAGGTGTAACTCTGTGAGATGAATTCACACATCACAAAGAACTTTCTCAGAAAGCTTCTTTCTAGTTTTTATCTGAGGATATTTCCTTTGTCACTATAGGCTTCAATGTGATCCAAAATATCCCTTCTCAGATTCCCCAAAAACAGTGCTACCAAACTGTTCCATGAAAAGAATCGTGCAATTCAGTGATATGAATTAGTACATCTCAAAGCAGTTTCTCAGAAAGCTTCTTACTAGTTTTATACGAAGGTATTTCCTTTGTCATCAAAAGCTTCAATGCACTGCGAAATATACCATTGAAGATTCCAATAAAACTGTGTTAGCAAACTGCTCAGTGAAAACAACAGTGTACCTCTGTGAGATGGATTCCCTCATCACAAAGCAGTTTTTCAGAAAGCTTCTTTCTAGTTTTTGTCTGAGGATATTTACTTTGTCACCGTAAGCTTCAATGCACTCCAAAATATCCCATTGCAGATTCCAAGAAAACAGTGTTAGAAAACCATTCAATGAAAACAACAGTGTAGCTCTGTGAGATGAAGTGACACAATACAATTCAGTTTCTCCAAAAGCTTCTTTTTGGTTTTCATCTGAGGATATTTCCTATTTCACCATAGGCTTCAATGCACTCCCAAATATCCTATTGCAGATTCCATGAAAAAAGTGTTATCAAACTGCTCAATGAAAAGAACAGTGTACCTTTGTGAGATGAATTCACACATCACAAAGCAGTTTCTCAGAAAGGTTATTTCTAATTTTTATCTGAGGATATTGCCTTATTCACTTTAGGCCACAATGCACTCCCAAATATCCCCTTGCTGGTTCCACGAAAACAGTGTTAGCAAACAGATCCCTGAAAAGGAGGGTGTAACATGGTGAGATGAATTCACACATCAAAAAGAACTTTCTCAGAAAGCTTCGTTCTAGTTTTTACCTGAGTGTTTTTCCTTAGTCACCAAAGGCTTCAATGTGACCAAAAATATTCCTTCTCAGTTTCCTCAAAAACACTGCTACCAAACTGATACATGAAATCAATCATGTAACTCTGTGAGATAAATTAACACAGCATAAAGCAGTTTCTCTGAAAGTTTCTTTCTTGTTTTTATATGAAGATATTTTCTTTGTCACCATAAGCTTCAATGCGCTCCAAAATATCCCTTTGCAGACTACAAGAAAACGGTGTTAGCCTACTGCTTAATGAAAAGAACAGTGTAACTCTGTGAGTTGAATTCACATGTCACTAAGCAGATTCTCAGAAAGCTTCTTTCTCGTTTTTCTATGAGGATATATCCTTTTTCACTATAGGCCTCAATGTGCTTCCAAATATCCCTTTGCAGATTCCACGAAAACAGTGTTAGCAAACTGCTCCATGAAAAGCAAGATGTTTCCCTGTGAGGTGGATTGCCACATCACACAGAACTTTCTCAGAAAGCTTCTTTCTAGTTTTTATATGAGGATATTTTCTTAGTCACCACAGGCTTCAATGTGATCCAAAATATCCCTTCTAAGATTCCAGAAAAAACAGTGCTACCAAACTACTGCATGAAAAGAATCATGTAACTATGTGAAATGAACTCACAAATCACAAAGCAGTTCCTCAAAAAGCTTCTTCCTAGTTTTTATCTGAGGATATTTCTTTAGTACCTATAGGGTTCAATACGATCCAAAATATCCCCTCTCAGATTCCACAAAAATAGTGCTAACAAACTGATCCATGAAAAGTATTGTGTAACTCTGTGAGGTGAATTAACACATCACAAAACGGTTTCTCAGAAAGTGTCTTTCTAGTTTTTATATGAGGATATTTCCTTTGTCATGATAAGCTTCAATGGGCTCCGAAATACCCCATTGCAGATTCCAAGATAATAGTGTTAGCAAACTCCTCAAGGAAAAGAACAGTGTAATTCTTTGAGATGAATTCACACATCACAAAGTAGTTTCTCAGAAAACTTCTTTCCACTTTTTATCTGAAGATTTTTCCTTTTTCACCATAGGACTCAATGCGCTCCCAAATATCCCATTGCAGATTCCTCGAAAACAGTGTTAGCAAACTGCTCCATGAAAAGAAAAGTGTAACTCTCTCCATTGAATTCACACAGCAGAAAGAACTTTCTCAGGAAGCTTCTTTCTAGTTTTTATCTGAGGATATGTCCTTTGTCAAAATAGGCATCAAAAGGATCCAAAATATCCCATCAGAGTTTCCCCAGAAATAGTGTTATCAAACTGATCCATGAAAAGAATTGTGTAACTCTGTGAGATGAATTAACACATCACAAAGCGGTTTCTCAGAAAGCTTCTTTCTAGTTTTTATATGAGGATATTTCCTTTGTCACCATAAGCTTCAATGCACTCCAAAATATCCCATTGCAGATTCCAAGAAAATAGTGTTAGCAAACTGCTCAATGAAAAGAACAGTGTAACTCTGTGAGATGAATTCACACATCACAAAGTAGTTTCTCAGAAAGCTTCTTTCTAGTTTTTATCTGAGGATATTTCCTTTTTCACCATAGGCCTCAATGTGCTCCCAAATATCCCTTTGCAGATTCCACGAAAACAGTGTTAGCAAACTGCTCCATGAAAAGAAAGGTGTAACTCTGTGAGATGAATTCACACATCACAAAGAACTTTCTCAGAAAGCTTCTTTCTAGTTTTTATCTGAGGATATTTCCTTTGTCAAAATAGGCATCAAAAGGATCCAAAATATCCCATCAGAGTTTCCCCAGAAATAGTGTTATCAAACTGATCCATGAAAAGAATTGTGTAACTCTGTGAGATAAATTCAACAATCTCAAAGCACAAATCACAGAGCAGTTTCTCAGAATGTTTCCTTTTAGTTTTTGTCTAAGTATATTTACTTTTTCACAATAAGCTTCCATGTGCTCCAAAATATCCCACCATTGGTTCCAAGAAAACAGTGTTAGCAAACTGCTCAATGAAAAGATCAGGGTAACTTGGTGAGTTAATTCCCACATCACAAAGCAGTTTCTCAGAAAGCTTCTTTTTGGTTTTTCTATGGCAATATTTCCTTTGTCACCGTAGCCTTGAATGCACTCCCAAATATCCCTTTGCAGATTCCTCAAAAATAGTGTTAGCAAACTGCTGCATGAAAAGAAAGGTGTAACTCTATGATATGAATTCACACATCAAAAATAATTTTCTCAGAAAGCTTCTTTCTATTTTTTTTTTCTGAGGATATTTCCTTTGTCACCATAGGCTCCAATGTGATCCAAAATATCCCTTCTCAGATTCCCAAAAAGCACTGCTATGAAACTAACCCATTGAAAGCATCATGTAACACTGTGAGACGAATTCACAAATCACAAAGGAGTTTATCAGAAAGTTTCTTTCTAGTTTTTCTCTGAGATATTTAATTTTTAACATTAGGCTTCAATGTGCTCCAAAATATGCCATTGCAGATTCAAAGAAAACAGTGTTAGCAAACTGCTCAATGAAAAGAGTAGTGTAACTATGTGAGTTGAATTCACCCATCACAAAGCAGTTTATCAAAAAGCTTCTTTCTAGTTTTTATCTGAGGTTATTTCCTTTTTCACCATAGGCCTCAATGTGCTCCCAAATATCCCTTTGTAGATTCCACAAAAACAGCGTTAGCATTCTGCTCCATGAAAAGAAAGGTGTGACTCTGTGAGATGAATTAACACATCTGAAAAACTTTCTCAGAAAGTTTCTTTCTACTTTTTATCTGAGGATATTTCCTTTGTCACCATAGGCTTCAATGTGATTCAAAATATTCCTCCTCAGTTTCCCCAAAAACAGTGCTATCAAACTGATCCATTGAATACATCGTGTAACTCTGTGAGATGAATTCATAAATCACAAAAGAGTTTCTCAGAAAGTTTCTGTCTACTTTTTGTCTGAGGATATTTATTTTTTAATGGTAGGCTTCAATGCACTCCGAAATATGACATTGCAGATTCCAAGAAAACAGTGCCAGCAAACTGCTCAATGAAGAGAACAGTGTAAGTCTGTCAGTTGAATTCTCACATCACTAAGCAGTTTCTCAGAAAGCTTCTTTCTCGTTTTTCTATGATATATTTCCTTTTTCAATATAGTCTACAATGTGCTCGCAAATATCCCTATGTAGATTCCATGAAAACTGTGTTTTCAATCTTCTCCATGAAAAGAAAGGTGTATCTCTGTGAGGTGAATTCACACAACACAAAGAACTTTCTCAGAAAGCTTCTTTCTGGTTTTTAACTGAGGATATTTCCTTAGTCACCATTAGATTCAATGCGTTCCAAAATATCCATTCTCAGATTTCACAAAAACAGTGCTATCAAACTACTCCATGAAAAGAATCATGTAACTCTGTGAGATGAATTCACAAATCACAAAGCAGTTTCTCAGAAAGCTTCTTTCTAGTTTTTGTCTGAGGATATTTCCTTTGTCACTATAAGCTTCAATGTGCTCCGAAATATCCCATTGCAGATTCCAAGAAAACAGTGTTAGCAAACTGCTCAATGAAAAGAACAGTGTAACTCTGTGAGATGAATTCACACATCACAAAGCAGTTTCTCAGAAAGTTTCTTTCTAGTTTTTATCTGAGGATATTTCCTTTTTCACCAAAGGCCTCAATGTGCTCCCAAATATCCCTTTGCAGATTCCATGAAAACAGTGTTAGCAAACTGCTCCATGAAAAGAAAGGTGTAACTCTGTGAGATGAATTCACACATCATGAAGAACTTTCTCAGAAAGCTTCTTTCTAGTTTTTAACTGAGGATATTTCCTTAGTCACCATTAGATTCAATGCGTTCCAAAATATCCATTCTCAGATTTCACAAAAACAGTGCTATCAAACTAATCAATAAAAAGAATCATGTAACTCTGAGAGATGAATTCCCAAATCACAAAGTCGTTTCTCAGAATGTTTCTTTCCTTTTTTGTCTGAGGATACTTGCTTTGCCACCATAAGCTTGAATACGCTCTGAAATATCCCATTGCAGTTTACAAGAAAACAAGGTTAGCAAACTACTCAATGAAAAGAAAGGTGTAACTCTTTGAGGTGAATTCACACATCACAAGGCAGTTTCCCAGAAAGTTTCTTTCTAGTTTTTATCTGAGGATATTTCCTTTTTCACCAAAGGCCTCAATGTGCTCCCAAATATCCTTTGCAGGCACCATGAAAACAGTGTTAGCAAACTGATCAATGAAAAGAGCAGGGTTAGTCTGTGAGTTGAATTTACACATCACAAAGCAGTTTCTTAGAATCTTCTTCTTGGTTTTTCTATGTGGATATTTCCTTTGTCGCCACAGGCTTCAATGCACTCAGAAATATCCTTTGCAGACTCCATGAAAACAGTGTCATCAATAGGTTCAAAGAAAAGGATGGCGTATATCTGTGAGACGAATTCATCCACCACAAAGCAGTTTCCTGGAAAGCTTCCTTGTAGTTTTTATCTGAGGATATTTCCTTTGTCACCATAGGCTTCAATGCACTCAGAAATATCCTTTTGCAGACTCCACGAAAACAGTGTTATCAAACAGCTCAAAGAAAAGTACGGTGTATCTCTGTGAGATGAATTCACCCATCACAAAGCAGTTTCTCAGAATGTCTCTTTCTAGTTTTTATCTGAAGATATTTATTTTTTCACAATAAACTTCAATGCACTCCGAAATATCCCATTGTAGATTCCAAGAAAATAGTGTTAGCAAACTGATCAATGAAAGGAACAGAATAACTCTGTGAGTTGAATTTACACATCACAAAGCAGTTTCATAGAATTTACACATCACAAAGCAGTTTCTTAGAGATCTTCTTCTTGGTTTTTCTATGCGGATATTTCCTCTTCCGCCATAGGCTTCAATGCACTCAGAAATATCCTTTTGCAGGCACCATGAAAACAGTTTTATCCAATGGCTCAAAGAAAAGGAGTGTGTATACCTGTGAGATGAATTCACTCACCACAAAATAGTTTCTCAGAAAGCTTCTCTGCAGTTTTTATCTGAGGATATTTACTTTTACATGACAGGCCTCAATGTGCCCCCAAATATCTCTTTGCCTGTCGCCTGTCTTTGGTGAGCCTCCCTCCGCGTCTGTGCCTGGGTCATGTGTCCACTTGTCAAGCGTTTTCGCAGCAGTTCCACTTTGGGTTTGTGAAGGCCTCGACCACGTGAGGAGATGCGTGACTCCCGGAGCAGTTGAAATCTCATCCCCATCCGGTGCGGCCTCTTTTCATTGATCAAGACGAAAACACTGCAGCCACGGACAAATGCCGCAGGGAGCTCATCCTTCTGCAGGAGAGCAGAAGGCCCCCATCACAGAAGAGGCTTGTATCTTTTCAGGGCTCCTCTCTGAGAAAAGAAGCCACACCACGACACAGGCTGAAAGAGGAAGCCAGGAATGGGAGGTGGCCACAATCCCAGTCACTGGAACGCTGGCCTCACTGGACAAGCCACCCATTTGCCACCCCTCTCCTTCAGCCCATGGCAGTGGCACGGTGCTGTACCCGGCCTGGGCTCTGGCCTCTGCTCCATCCTCCCTCTGGCTGTGTATCCCCTGTTTCTCTGGGGCTTAGATGCTTCCTGGGCTGGCTGGATGTCTTCCAGAAGGATCACTTCCCAGTCTATCAGGGAGACACTTCCTGGAGATCCCTGTCATGATTGTTTCTCTCTGCAAACCTGCTTGGATTTCCGCCGATTTCCACCGGGAGAAGGGGAGCTTCAGGGTGCCTGCGGGGGACTCAGGACTCCGCTTCAGATCCGATAATGGACCCTGCGGTGAGAAAGAATGGGCTGAGCACATCTCCTGAGGCAGGCAGGGTCTCGCTGCAGCCCACAATCATCCCACAGGCCTCAAGGCCTGCTGTCAACTAAAATTTCACGGACGCATCTGAGACCTCTGCATCCCTCCTCCTTTAAAAGACAGGTCCTTGTCTTCTGGGACAGGTGCTGTCGCATTTCCTCTGCACACCCAGTCTCATTCCTGAGAAGGAGATTCCCCTCTGCTCCTGGGTGGACTGGCCCCCTGAAACTTTTGGCCTGCTGCTAGATCCCAGGCGTTCTTTGGTTTTCCCTGGCCTTCATGGAAAGGTCACCTGTGCCCCCCTACCACCGGGCACATGCCTGGACACCATTGTTTCCTTCGCCATCACCCTGTGGGCCGTCAGTGACACACGTTCACACTATCTGCTGTAGGCCTCGCCAGTGCCACGCATTGGCTCCACCTCGGATTCGCCCCTGGACCTCTTGACACATGTCCTGGAAAGCGGGAGCAGCTTGAAAGAACCCCAGGCCCTTCAGAAGCACGGCAGGTCACCGCTCTTTGAAAGGAGGGAGGCAGAGGGCTCACGGGTCAGTGAACTTTCAGCTGACTCCACGCCTTGAGACCCGTGAGATCATTGTGGTCTACAGCCAGGCCCTGCCTGCCTCAATCGATGTGCTCAGCCCATTAATTCTCCCTCGGAGGGGTCCAGAATCGGATCTGATGGGGGGTATGAGATGACCCCAGCAGTCGTTCTGAAGCTGCCTCTCCCCGGGTTGAAATCAGCTGAAGGAGGTCCTGAACATGGGATTCCTCATTATTTACATCTAATTATCTCAGGAGACATTAACAAAGTAATTTTGAAAATTTCCCTTTAATTGTTAATCAATGGAGAAAAATTGGAGAATTTTTTTAAATATGTAAAGCTTCATATAATACAAATTACCCTGCCACATGTGATTCAGTTTTTATTCATTAAAGCCAGAGAAGTTAATCATTACGAATTGCCAGTGGGAAAAAAAAAATAAATCATTCATCATTGAAGAAGAGCAGAAGGTTTAAAGAGAGAAGAATTTCTTATTTGCTTTGGGACATTTTATGCTTTCCATAAGGTTTTGCTTCTTATTTTTTTTTATTTTTTTATTTTTTGCTCATGGCTTTCTTTCTCTCTCTTTCTTTCTGATTTCAGTTTCTTTTTATTTCTCCTGCTTAGAAATGGTGAGAGAAGTTTGGATGCGGAACGTGGAAGAGTAGGAATACGAACTGGGGGCTGCTTTTGGTCAACACTGCACGTGCCCAGCAAAGGCACTGCTAGTCCACATTCCGGAGGTGTCTCTGAGCCCCAGTGGGCATCGCAGCTGATGATGAAACTTTTGGTGTGGCAGAAGAGTCTCCACAAACTTTGGAAGGTATCGGCTGCATCCTCCATAGCCGTGTATCCCTGCTGAGGGTGGTCTTCTGGGCGGGGGTGGGGGGATGTCCCCCTCAAGGGTCAAGGCTGGCTGGCTGGAGACTCTTGCAAAGCGCAGCCCCGATGGAGGTGCAGGCTGCGCGGGTCCCTGGGTTGTCGGAGCCACAGTTGCCTGGGTAAGAAAGGCAGCGCCAGCGCTCATTCACCAACAGCTGGGCCCCGGTGTCACAAGTGAATGTGAGTGATGCCTCCTCCTTGGGGCAGGAGGTGTCCCAGGAAGGCTGCAGACCACGGCTGACTAGCGGACAGCGTGATGGCCGCGATGGAAGGTGACGGGGTTCGCAGCGACAGGGGACGAAGTAGAGCCCAAGCCCGTGCATCCTGCATCGCCAGCAGCACCGCGGGGAGGCCCGGCGCTGGTGATGCGGCGGCCAGAGCACAAGGCCTACGACCCAGTCCCAGACGCCAGCCCATCGTCAGCTAATTTCAGGAAGCATGGGCCAGCTGAAGCCCGGGTCCCACGGTCAAGACAAAGGACAGAGGGTCCGCAGGCAGGGCCGAGAGCCTGCAGCGCGGGCCTGGCTCCACCACCGCGGAGCTTGCAGGGCGCAGCAGGCACCAGGCAGTGATCAAGCCTTGCAGATGAGGCTGCGCCTGTCCGCGAAGTCTCCTGCCCAGAGTCCAGCCTTTCCGCGGAGACTGCCCTTGCATCCCCTCCTCATTGTCCTTGTCTAGGGCCGCGGCAAAGGACCTCGCTCCATGGCGCGACTCCGGGGGCGCAGGAACCTGGGATGAGCAGGTGGAGCAGGGCGAGCACCGCTAAGAACCCAGCTAGAGAGGCGCCCCTGGGCGGCACAAGGGGCCGCATTTAACGTGTCGATCATCTCAAAGATTTTATGACTTGTTTTTGACATCTTATATCTATAAAGTCTATTATATCTTGTGATATAATTATTAACACCATTTTATTGTGATTATTATGATTATTTTATACCAATGAATCTTCAATTATTAATATTCCCAGTTGCTAGAGAAAAATGAGAATGACTAGTTTTGAAAGCCTTACTTCTGGCAATGGAGGCACATTCCAGCAGTTCGCCAAAGGAATCCACTTTGCACCACTTTCACAAAAACGTTATTGCACAATTATACTATCCTACCCTTATATACTTTGTGTCTGTGTACTTGTGTGTATGTATGCCATATATGTTGTGTGTGTGTGTGTGTGTGTATATATATATATAAAGTATGCCAGAGATGAACAAGTGTTAGAAAATTAAATGCACACATGTCATGCCAGTGCTATGTATAATGTGGTGTAGTACCTACAGATGTTCAACAGTGTGGGATGCAGACTGGAACAACACTACTAGTCTTAAATAATTCTTTCTAGGTTCAGTGTCTGGAAATAATACTTTGGATCAAACGTGCAAGAAAATTAATGGGTTTTAAAGACTATTCTAAGTCAACTCTAACATTTCATTTGGGGATTTCTGTCCCTTATAGTATCTAACTGATTTTGGATGGATTCCTTGAGGCTTGGTTTTTCTTTTCCTCTCTGCACATTGCTGCTCAGAGTGATAAATGAAGTTGTATTTTGAATAAAATAGCTAAGCATCCTTTTGTGTGCAATGAGTAGGATGGTATTCAGACCTACCATTTCTCGGTATGATGGTTACGGTTATGGTGGGGCTGGGGTATTTACCTGGAGCCTGGATGTCCACTGGGAAGTGACACCCCTGGGAATTTTTTGTGTCAGCTTGGCCTCTGATGTCTGCCTGGGGATTGGGTATCCACCTAAGGCCCGATGTTTACCTGGAGCCAGATGTGCACCTGAGGCCTTATGTCCATCTCTGACCTATGTTCACCTGGGTACTGATGAACACCTGAAGCATAAGTATTCACCTGGGGCCTGATATCCACCTGTAGTATGGGTGTCAACCTTGGGGCTGATGTTCAGGTGGCGTCCACTGTATACTTGGGGCCTGGTGTATACATGGAGCCTGGGCATCCACCTGGGACTTGATGTTTAAATATGGTCTGGAGTTCTCTTAGGGCCTACTGTTCACCTGGGGCCCGGGCGTACACCTAGTGCCTGATGTCCCAGGTGGACACCTGGGTACCAGGTGATCTTCAGGGCCTAAGTGAAAACTCCAGTCTCTAAATGGACAACTAGGCCCCAGGCTGATGTTTACTGGGGTCAGATGGACCCAAGTCCCTGGGAACACCGAGGCCCCAGGTGGACATCAGCTCCCAGGTTAATTCCAGGCCCAAGATGGACCTCAGGCCCCAGCTGGACACAAGTCCCTAGGTAGATGCCTAGGCCCTGGGAAACATCAAGCCTTAGGTGAAGTTCTAGGCTACAGGTAGGCATCTCGCTCCAGTTGGACATCTGGTCCCAGGTGGACATCAGTCTCCAGGTGGAAACAAAGTCCCAAGTTGGACATCAGGCACCAGGAGGATTTCAGGCCTCCAGCGAACACCAGCTCCCAGGCTGACATCAGGCTACAAATGAACACTGGGCATCTGATGTACATCAGGCCCCAAGTTGACACCAAGGGCCCAGATGGACATGTGGCCCCATATGAACACTAATCTCCAGTCAGCTTGGGCCTGGGTCCGCCTGGAGCCTGATGTTTAGCTAGAGACTGGATATCCACCTGAGGCCTAGGTATCTATCCAGGGACTGAAGTCAAACTGGGGCCTGATATCCACCTGGGGACTAGGTATCCACCAGGGGTTGATGTCCACCTCAGGCCAGATGACCTTCTGGGGTCTGATGTTCACCTCAGGTCTGGATGTCCATCTGGGGCCTGGTGCTGATTTGGATTCCAGTGTCTACCTGGAACCTGGGGCCAGGTGTTCACTTGGAGCCTGGAGTTTTCCCCTGGGGCCTGGTAGCCACCTGGGCCCTGAGTGTCCACATAGGTTCTGATTTCCACTTTTGGCCTGAGTGTTCTTCTAGGGCCTGAGTGCCACCTGGGTCCTGATGTTCACCAGGAACCTAGGTGTCAACTTGGGGCTTGATGTTCACCTGGGGCCTGATGTCCACGTGAGACCTGATATTCACCAAGAGCCTGGGCATCCACCTGCGGCCTGATGTTCAGATGGTGACTAGGAATTCCCCTAAGGCTTGATGTCCACCTGGGGCATAGATAACCACCTGTAGCCTAGTGTCCACCTGGAGCCTAGGTGTCAACCTGGGGCATAATGGGCATAATGTCCTTTTGGGGACCTGCTGTCCACCTGCAGACTGGTGTCTGCCTAGGGCCTGGTATCCACCTGGGGTCTGGTGTCTGCCTGGGGCCTAGTGTTCCCCTGAAGACTAAGTATGAACCTTGGACCTGATGTATACCTGGGGACTATTTATCCACCTGGGGACTAGCATTCATCTGGGGCCTCATGTCCACCTAAGCCCTGGGTGTCAACCTGGTGCCTAATGGCCACCAGGGATCTATGTACTCACTTGGGGCCTGGTGCTCCCATAGGGCCTAGGTATACACTTGGGGAATGATGTCCAGATGGAGGTGGATGTCTTAATTGGTGTTGGTGTTCACCTGGGGACAAGGGTGGCCCTGGGGACCGGTGTTCACCTGGAACCTCATGTGCACCTTGGGCCTGCTGTCTACCTAGGGCCTGATGTCCATGTTAAGGCTGGTTGTCCACTTGGGGCCTAATGTCCACCTAAGACCCAGTGTTCACCTAGGGCCTGGGTGTCCACCTGGAGCCTGATGTTCAGCTGGAGACTATGCATCCGCCTGAGACCTAGGTATCCACCCAGGGTGTGGTGTCAAACTGGGCCCTTATTTCCACCTGAGGACTATCTACCTGAGGCTTGATGTCCACCTGGAGCCCCACCCGGGGCCTGGTGTTCATCTGGGGCCCAGTGCCCACCTGGAACCTGGGTATCAACTTGGGTCTTGGGTGTCCACTTGGAGAGTGATGTGCACCTGGGGCCTGAGTTTCCACCTAGGGCCTGATGACCACCTGAGGCCCAGGTGTCCACCTGGGGTCTGATGTCCACCTGAAGCCTAGGTAACCACCTAGGGCATGGTGTTACCTGTGCCTTGATTTCCACCTGAGCCTGGTGTACACCTGAGGCCTGGGTGTCCACCCAAGGCCTGATGTACACCTCAAGCCCAGTGTCCACTTGTGGCCTGATGTCAACTTGGAAGCTGATATCCACCTGGGGATGGATGTGCTCCTGGGGCCTGATATCCAACTGGGACCAGATGTTCACCTAAGACCTGGAGTTAATCTGGGACCTGATGGTCACCAGGGTCCCAGGTGTCTACCTAGGGCCTAGTGTCCAACTAGGGCCTGATGTCCACCTAGAGTCTAGTATCCACCTTGGCCCTGATGCTACCTGAGGCTTGGGTGTCTACCTAGAACCTGAATGCCCAATTGGGCCCTGATGCCCACCTGGGGCCTGGTGTCCTGTTAGGGCTTGATAGCTACCTAACGCCTGGGTATCCTCCTGGAGCCTGATGCTCACCTGTAGGCTGGTGTCCATATGGGGCCTGGGTGTCCACCTGTGAGCCTGATGTACACCTTATGTACCAGAAAAATGGTATATACCTGGGGCCTGATATACACCTGGAACCTGTGTGTCCACTTGACCCCTGATGTCCACCTGGGGCCTGGTGTTTACCTGGGGCCTATATCCACCTGGGGTCTGAGTGTCCTCATAGGCCTGGATATTCTCCTGGAAACTGGTAGCAACCTGGGGCTTAGCTATACACCTGAGACCCGTGGTCTGTCAGGGGCCTATGTCCACCTTGGGCCTGGTTTTCATCTGAAGCCTCGTGTTCACCTGGGCCCTGGGTGGCAACCTGGGGGTTGATGTTCACCAGGGGCCTTTTTATCCACCTGAGACTTAATGTCCACTTGGGGTCTGATTTCCACCTGGGGTCTTGGAGACCACCTGGGAACTGATGTTCAGCTGGGCCTGGAGTTCACTTGGGGCCTGTTGTCCACCTGGGGCCTGGGTGTCAACCTAGAGCCTGATGTCCACCTCAGGCCTGATGTCTACTTGTGGCCTAAGTGTGCATCTAGGGCCTGTTGTTTGCATGTGTCCAGGATATTCTTCTGGGGCATGGGTGACTACTTGGTCCCTGATGTCTCCCTGAGGCCTGGGGGTCCACCTAGAGCTAGATTTCCACCTGACACCTGCATATCCTCCAGTGGCCTGATGTCCACCTATTACCTGGTGTCGATCTGGGGTCTGGAGATCAACCTGGGTCCTGATGTACACCTTGAGTCCAGTGTCCACCTGAGGTCTGATGTTTGCCAGGTGTCCCAAATTCACCTGGGACGTGATACCAACCTGGCTGCTGGATTTTTATGTGGGGCCTCATTTTCATCAAGGGCTTTGGTGCTCACCTGAGCCTGTGTGTCTCTCAGGGACCTGATGTTTCTTGTGGGTCTAGATTTCCACTTGGGACTTCTGTCCACAGGGGACCTGATGTGCTCCTGAGGTTTGATATTCAGCTGGGGACCAAGTATTCACCTGGGGACTGGTGTCCAGCTGAGGACTGATGTCCAGCTGGGACCTTATGTTTACTTGGGATTTGGTGTCCACCTGAGGCTTAGGTGTCCCTCTGGGGCCTGAAGTAAACTTGGGGCCTGGTATCTACCTGGGGCCAGATGTTCATCTGTGGACTATCTATCTGGGGACTGATGTCTCCCTGTGGCTTATTGTTCATGCTGGGCATGAGGTCCAGTTGAGGCACTGGTATTGACTTGTGGCCTGATGTGGATCTGGGGCTTCAATCTAAGATCAACTTGATTTTTTTTTGTAAGTGACTTGGTCTTTACACTTGAAGATTCACACACCACATAATTTTTAAGGTTTAATTTTTGTTACAATATATTTTTGAATTTTGTCTCTGGGCCAAAACGTTCAGGTGTATGATAGGTGCCTCTCAATATGTAAATTCAAATTTTGTTTTATTTCAAGAAAGTGTGTGTGTGTGTGCACCTGTATGTTAGTATGTGGTTGCCTGTGTGTGTTTGAGACTGTTATAGTCTTAAAATTAATTCTATTTCAACTTTTCATATTTCCTCAAAGAAAAAAAATGAAGGAAATAAGTTACTCCAATTACACCTCTGCCAGATTCTCTTTGCATATCTTATCTTCCACACCTATTCCTAATTCTTTTGATAACATTCTTAATTCTGTTTTATTCTCTTAGCTTTGTTTCTATCCCCTATTTCTAACACTATATTTTCAATTAATTCATGCCCTGTCTGAGGAACACTGTAATTTAATCTTAATTTCTGATACACAATTTTTTCCCAATTTTTCTCTGAGACTGATGAGTATCCACTTTGCATTTTATTTTCCTTTTGTCTAGAACTATCATGAAATTTTGGATTTCTGCTTCAAAATATTCTTCTATCTGCCTTTACATGAACAATCACTGTATTTTAAACATTAGTTGTTTTATGTTGTTTCCTATGCTCCATAGCTGTTTTGATTGTGGTGTGTGTGTGTGTGTGTGTGTGTGTGTGTGAAAACTTCTTAAAATTTTTGAGACTCACTTTCTGTTATTTTTTTATGTTATTGTTGCTGATCTACAACACTTTTTTCTCTTGCTGTTGTATAGTTAAATTTCAAAATAAATTGACACATTGACTTATGTCTGTCTTCTGGTTCTTATCACCTTGTCTCAGTTGCTTTATTATTTCCCTTCAACACCACTTAAAGGGAAAATCACAGGATATCAAAAATGACTTTATAAAGAACAGTTGTAAAGAGCAATTGATAAGAAGCTATGTAAATCTTTAACATAAATAAACGTATAACTTTGAAATTTTAAATTAAACACATAGTATAGGGGAAATAGTTAGAAAATAAGTTTTAACTAGTCCATTAGTAAACTGGTTAGTAATGTTGAAAGGACAAAACTAAAAAAGCTAAAAAGGTATAAATAACATGATCAATAAGCTTTATCTAAAACTATACAAATGTATATTGAACAAATAAAGAATATACATTTTGTTATGCTTTCAAAAGTAGCTCATAAATTAGACAGAGAATAATCAATACATTCTAAATAATCAATATCATATTGTGTTTCTCAACCTCAAAGCCAACAACAACAAAAATTTTCATATATTTAGAAACCACTAAGCCCATCATTAAGTATTCCTGAGGTTAAAGAGAAAACAATAGGTAAATTAATAAATTTAGACACGTAAAGTTTCCGAAAATAAATTTAAAAGAGGAATTGGAGGTATATCTAATTTCAAATAAATTTTTAGAAAAAAACAAAAATATAAAAAAGCACTAAATCTTCTTTTTTTTATTTATGTATTATTATTTTTTTAATTTATTATTATTATTATACTTTAAGTTCTAGGGTACATGTACATAACGTGCAAGTTTGTTACATATGTATACTTGTGCCATGTTGCTGAAAAAGCACTAAATCTTCTACCTGATAATCTAGAAAGAACATATAAGTAAAATAAAAAGCAAAACATATTTAAGGACTTTAAACCACTTTAAGAAACAATAAATCATTAAAGATTAAAATTTAAAAATGATTTTTTCATATTAGAAATTCTAACTAAGAAGAAAATGAATGCAAATGAAACTGAACTTTGAAAAAGAGATAAGTAGAGATGTGACATAGATTTAAACATTTGGTCTTAAATCAGAAAAAAATAAATTTGTTTTCCTTTCAGAAA
>JABBCR010000601.1:0-25336 GCA_014849445.1 Cercopithecus mona
ATGTCCTTTCACAGGTTCCACAGAAAGAGTGTTTTCAAACTGTTCAATCTAAAGAATGATTTAACTCTATGAGATGAATACCCACATCACAAAGCAATTGCTCCAAAATCTTCTCTCCAGTTTTCATCGGAAGAGTTTTTCTTTCTCACCACAAGCCTCCAGGTGCCACTTAATATCCCTTCACAGATTCCTCAAAAACAGAGTTTCCAAACTGGGCAACGTAAAGTAAGCTTTAACTCACTGAAATGAATGCACATGTCACAGAGCAGTTTCTCTTAATGCTTTTATCTGGGTTTTGTTTCAGGATACTTCACTTTTCGTCATAGTCTTCAATGCACTGCAAAATATCCCTTTTTCATTTTTACAACAACAGTGTACAAACACTGCCTTATGAGAAAAGAGGTATAACTCCCTGAGTGGAATGCACATATTACAAAGCAGTTACTCAGCAAGCTTCTCTCCAGTTTTTATCTGAAGATATCTCCTACTTCCCTGCAGACCTGAATGTGCTCCCGAATGTCCCTTCGTGAATCCATCCATGACGCCGATTCAAAAGTGTGTAATAGAAAGAAAGTTTTTTCTATGTGAGATGAATTGACATTTCTATCACAAAGTAATTCACAGGAAGCTTCTTTCCAGTTTTTGTCTGAGGATAATTTCTTTTTCACCATAGCCGTCCATATATTCCCGAATGTTCCCTGGTAACTTTTTCTCCAAACAGAATTCACCAGTCCTCTTTGAGCAGAAAGGTAAAACTCTGTGAGTGGAATGCACACGTCACAAAGCAATTTCACAGAAAACTTCTTTCCACTTTTTGTCTGAGGATATTTTCTTTTCCGCCATAGCCATGCATACACTCCTGAATGTCCCCTAGTAGCATTTTCTCCAAAAGATATTCCCCAATTCTCTATGAGAAGAGAAGTATAACTCTGTGAGTGGAATGCACACGTCACAAAACAGCTCCTCAGAAATCTTCTCTCCAGTATCTATCTGAAGATATTTCCGTTTTCACCGTAAGCCTCAAAGTGTTCCCGAGTATCCCTTAGCTGACTAAACTAAAACAGTGTTAGAATACTGCTCAATGAAAACAGAAGCTTACCTGTGGGAGTGGAATGCACATGACAGAGAGCAGTTTCACAGATAGCTTCCTTCTGGTTTTTATCGGAGGGTATTTCTTTTTCAGTATATCCTTAAGAACATTTCCAAATGTCCTTTCTCAGGTTCCACAGAGTGATTTCAAACTGCTCAATCCAAAGAATGATTAACTCTATGAGATGAATACACACATCACAAAGCAGTTGCTCAGAAAACTTCTCTCCAGTGTTTATCTGAAGTTATTTCCTTTTCACCATAGCCATCCATATACTCCCAAATGTCCTTTCTCAGGTTCCACAGAAAGAGTGATTTCAAAATGCTCAATCCAAAGAATGATTTAACTCTATGAGATGAATACACACATCACTAAGCACTTTCTTAGAATGCTTCTTTGTGGGTTTTATTTTAGAATATTTCACTTTTCACTGTAGTATTCAATGCGCTACAAAATATCACTTTTTAGGTTTTACAGGAACAGTGTTCAAACACTGCCTTATGAGAAAAGAGTTATAAGTCCCTGAGTGGAATGCACACATCACAATGCAGTTTCTCAGAAAGCTTCTCTCCAGTTTTTATCTGAAAATATTTCCTATTTCCCCACATTCCTGAATGTACTCCGAATGTCCCCTGGTAGCGTTTTTTCCAAACAGGATTCCCCAATCCTCTATGAGACGAAAAGTATAACTGTTCGAGTGGACTTCACATGACCTAGAGCAGTTTCACACAAAATTTCCTTCTGGTTTTTATTGGAGGTCATTTCTTTTTCAACCTATTCTTAAGAGCGTTCCCAAATGTACTTTCTCAGGATCCAGAGAAACAGTGATTTCAAACTGCTCAATCCAAAGAATGATTTAACTCTATGGGATGAATACACACATCACAAAGCCATTGCTCCGAAAGCTTTTCTCCAGTTTTATCTGAAGATATTTCCTTTTCACCATAGTCTTCAATGCACTGCAAAATATCACTTATTCAGTTTTGAAAGAACAGTGTTCAAACATTTCCTTATGAGAAAAGAGGTATAACACTGTGAGTGGAATCCACGTGACCTAGACCAGTTTCACAGAAGGATTTCATCTGGTTTTTATTGGAGGTTATGTATTTTTTGAAACATTCTTAAGTGTCCTTTCTCAGGTTCCACAGAAACAGTGATTTCAAACTGCTCAATCCAAAGAATGATTTAACTCTATGAGATGAATACACACATCACAAAGCAGTTGCTCTGAAAGCTTCTCTCCAGTTTTCATCGGAAGACGTTTCCTTTCTCACCACAAGCCTCCAGGCGCCACTTAATATCCCTTCACAGATTCCTCAAAGACAGAGTTTCCAAACTGGGCAACGTAGTGTAAGCTTTAACTCTCTGAAATGAATGCACACGTCAGAGAGCAGTTTCTTTTAACATTTCTTTCTGAGTTTTATTTCAGGATATTTCACTTTTCACCACAGTCTTCAATGCGCTTAAAAATATCAGTTTTTCAGATTTACAGGAATAGTGTTCAATCACTGCCTTCTGAGAAAAGAAGTATAACTCCGTGAGACGAATGCACATATCAAAAAGTAGTTTCTCAGAAAGCTTGTCTCCTATTTTTGTCTGAAGATATCTCGTTTTTTCCCACAGGCTTGAATGTGCTCCCGAATGTCCCTTCCCGAATCCGTCCAAGACGCAGTTTCAAAACTGCATAATAGAAAGGGAGTTTTATCTATGTGAGATGAATAGACATATCTATCACAAAGCAGTTTCACTCAAAGCTTCTTTCCAGTTTTTGTCTGAGGATATTTCCTTTTTCACCATAGCCATCCAAATACTCCCAAATGTCCCCTGGTAGCTTTTTCTCCAAACGGGATTCCCCAATCCTCTATGAGAAGAAAAGTATAACTCTGTGAGTGGAATGCACATGTCACAAAACAGCTCCATGGAAATCTTCTCTCTAGTGTCTATCTGAATATATTTCCGTTTTTCCCATAAGCCTCAAAGTGCTGCCGAATATCCCTAACTTAAAACAGTGTTAGAATACTGCTCAATGAAAACAGAAGCTTAACTGTGTGAGTGGAATTCACGTGACCTAGAGCAGTTTCACAGAAAGTTTCCTTCTGGTTTTTATTGGAGGATATTTCTTTTTCAGCATATTCTTAAGAGTGTTCCCAAATGTCCTTTCTCAGGTTCCACAGAAACAGTGATTTCAAACTGCTCAATCCAAAGAATGATTTAACTCTATGAGATGAATACACACATCACAAAGCAGTTGCTCCGAAAGCTTCTCTCCAGTTTTCATCGGAAGACGTTTCCTTTCTCACCACAAGCCTCCAGGTGCCACTTAATATCCCTTCACAGATTCCTCAAAGACAGAGTTTCCAAACTGGGCAACGTAGTGTAAGCTTTAACTCTCTGAAATGAATGCACATATCAGAGAGCAGTTTCTTGGAATGCTTCTTTCTGGGTTTTATTTCAGGATATTTCACTTTTCGCCATAGTCTTCAATGCACTGCAAAATATCACATTTTCAGTTTTACAGGAACAGTGTTCAAACACTGCCTTATGAGAAAAGAGGTATAACTCCCTGAGTGGAATGCACACATCACAAAGCAGTTTCTCAGAAAGCTTCTCTCCAGTTTTTATCTGAAGATATTTCCTATTTCCCCACAGGCCTGAATGTGCTCCCGAATGTCCCTTCACGAATCCATCCATGATGCAGTTTCAAAACTGTGTAATAGAAAGAAAGTTTTATCTATGTGAGATGAATAGACATATCTATCCCAAAGCAGTTTCACAGAAAGCTTCTTTCCAGTTTTTGTCTGAGGATATTTCCTTTTTCACCATAGCCATCCATATACTCCCGAATGTCCCCTGGTAGCTTTTTCTCCAAAAGGGTTCCCCCAATCCTCTATGAGAAGAAAGGTATAACTCTGTGAGTGAAATGCACACATCACAAAGCAGCTTCTTGGAAATCTTCTCTCCAGTTCTATCTGAAGATATTTCCGTTTTCACCATAAGCCTCAAAGTGCTACCAATTATCCCTTAGTTGACAAAACTGAAACAGTGTTAGAATACTGCTGAATGAAAACAGAAGTTTAACTGTGTGAGTGGAAACATGTGACACAGAGCTGTTTCACAGAAAGCTTCCTTCTGGTTTTTATCAGAGGGTATTTCTTTTTCAGCATATTCTTAAGAGCGTTCCCAAATGTCCTTTCTCAGGTTCCACAGAAACAGTGATTTCAAACTGCTCAATCCAAAGAATGATTTAACTCTATGAGATGAATACACACATCACAAAGCAGTTGCTTCGAAAGCTTCTCTCCAGTTTTTATTTTAATATATTTCCTATTTCCACGCAGGCATGAATGTGCTCCCGAAAGTCCCTTCTGAGGATCCACAGAAACAGTGATTTCAAACTGCTCAATCAAAGAATGATTTAACTCTGAGATGAATACACATCACAAAGCAGTTTCCTGGAATGCTTCTCTCTTGGTTTTACTTCAGTATATTTCACTTTTCACCATAGTCTTCATTGAGCTGCAAATGATCACTTTTTCGGTTTTTCAGGAACAGTATTCAAACACTGCCTTATGAGAAAAGAGGTATAATTCCCTGAGTGGAATGCACACATCACAAAGCAGTTTCTCAGAAATCTTCTCTCCAGTTTTTATCTGAAGATATTTCCTATTTCCCCACAGGCCTGAATGTGCTCCCGAATGTCCTTGCTGGGGTTCCACAGAAACAGTGATTTCAAACAGCTCAAATGAAAGAATGATTTAACTGTATGAGATGAACAGACATATCTATCACAAAGCAGTTTCACAGAAAGCTTCTTTCCAGTTTTTGTCTGAGGATATTTCCTTTTTCACCATAGCCATCCATATACTCCCAAATGTCCCCTGGTAGCTTTTTCTCCAAACAGGATTCCCCAATCCTCTATGAGAAGAAAAGTATAACTCTGTGAGTGGAATGCACACGTCACAAAGCAGCTCCTCGGAAATCTTCTCTCCAGTATCTATCTGAAGATATTTCAGTTTTCAACGTAAGCCTCAAAGCGCTCCCGAGTATCCCTTAGCTGACTAACCTAAAACAGTGTTAGAATACTATTCAATGAAAACAGAAGCTTAACTGTCTGAGTGAAATTCACATGACCTAGAACAGTTTTACAGAAAGTTTCCTTCTGGTTTTTATTGGATGGTATTCCTTTTTCAGCATATTCTTAAGAGCATTCCCAAATGTCCTTTCTCAAATTCCACCAAAACAGTGATTTCAAACTGCTCCATCCAAAGAATGATTTAACTCTGTAAGATGAATACACACATCACAAAGCAGTTTCTCCAAAAGCTTCTCTCCAGTTTTTATCTGGTGATATTTCCTATTTCACCACAGTCCTGAATGTGCTCCTGAATGTCCCTTCAGATTCTTCAAACACAGAATTTCCTAACTGGGCAACGTAGTGTAAGCTTTAATTTTCTGAAATGAATGCACCCATGGCAGAGCAGTATTTTGGATCATTTCTTTCTGGGTTTGTTTCAGGATATTACACTTTTCGCCTTAGTCTTCAAGGCACTGAAAAATATCACTTTTTCAGTTTTACAGGAACAGTGTTAAAACACTGTCTTATGAGAAAAGTGGTATAACTCTCTGAGGGGAATGCACACATCACAAAGCAGTTTCTCAGAAAGCTTCACTCCAGTTTTTATCTGAAGATATTTCGTATTTCCCCACCCGCCTGAATGTGCTCCCGTATGTCCCTTCACGAATCCATCCATGACGCAGTTTCAAAACTGCATAATAGAAAGAACGATTTATCTAAGTGAGATGAATAGATATATCTATTACAAAGTAGTGTGAGAGAACGCTACTTTCCAGTTTTTTTTCTAAGGATACTTCCTTTTTCACCATAGACGTCTGTATACTCACCAATGTCTCCTGGTAGTGTTTTCTCCAGACGGGATTCCACAATCCTCTATGAGAAGAAAGGTTTCACTCTTGTGAGAGGAATGCACAGGTCAAAAAGCAGCTCCTCAGAAATATTCTCTCCAGTATCTATCTGAAGATATTTCCGCTTTCACCATAAGCCTCAAAGCACTCCTGACTATCCCTTAGGTAAGTAACCTAAAACAGTTTTAGAATACTGCTTAATGAAAACAGAAGCTTAACTGTGCGAGTGGAATTCACATGACCTAGAGCAGTTTCATAAATGTTTCCTTCTGGTTTTTATCTGAAGGTATTAACTTTTCAGCATATTCTTAAGAGTGTTCCCAAATGTCCTTTCTCAGGTTCCACAGAAACACTGATTTCAAACTGCTCAATCCAAAGAATGATGTAATTATGAGATAAATAAACACATCACAAAGTAGTTGCTCCAAAAGCTTCTCTCCAGTTTTCACCAGAAGATGTTTCCTTTGTCACCACAAGTCTCAGGGCGCTACTTAATATCCCTTCACACGTTCCTCAAAGACAGTTTCCATACTGGGCAATGTAGTATAAGCTTTTACTCTCTGAAATGAATGCACACGACAGAGAGAAGTTTCTTGGAACGCTTCTTTCTGGGTTTTATTTCAGGATATTTCACTTTCACCATAGTCTTCAATGCACTACAAAATATCACTTTTTCACTTTTATATTAACAGTGTTCAATCACTGCCGTATTACAAAAGTTGTAAAACTTGGTGAGTGGAATGCTCACATCACAAAGCAGTTTCTCAGATAGCTTCTCTGCAGTTTTCATCTGAAGATATCTCCTATTTCCCCACAGGCCTGAATGTTCTCCCGAATGTCCCTTCCCGAAGCCGTCCATGAGACAGTTTCAAACCTGCGTAATAAAAAGAAAGTTTTTTCTATATGAGATGAATTGAAAAATCTATCACAAAGCAGATTCACAGAAAGCTTCTTTCCAGTTTTTGTCTGAGGATATTCCTTTTTCACCATAGACGTCCATATACTCCCGAATGTCCCCTGGTAGCGTTTTCTCCAAACGGGATTCCCCAAAACCCTAGAGAAGAAAAGTATAACTCTGTGAGTGGAATGCACACGTCACAAACTAGCTCCACGGAAATGTTCTTTCCAGTATCTATCTGAAGACATTTCCGTTTTCACCATAAACCTCAAAGCGCTCCTGAATATCCCTTAGCTGACTAACCTAAAACAATGTTAGAATACTGCTCAATGAAAATAGAAGCTGAACTGTGAGAGTGGAGTTCACATGACCTAGTGCAGTTTCACAGAAAGTTTCCTTCTGGTTTTTATCGGAGGGTATTTCTTTTTCAGCATATTCTTAAGAGTGTTCACAAATGTCCTTTATCAGGTTCCACAGAAAGAGTGATTTCAAACTGCTCAATCCAAAGAATGATTTAACTGTATGAGATGAATACACACATCACAAAACAGTTGCTCTGAAAGCTTCTCTAAAGTTTTCATCGGAAAACGTTTCCTTTCTCAACACAAGCCTCTGGGCGACACTTAATATCCCTTCATAGATTCCTCAAAGACAGAGTTTCCAAACTGGGCAAGGTAGCGTGGGTTTCAACTCTCTGAAATGAATACACACGTCAGAGAGCAGTTTCTTGCAAGGCTTCTTTCTGGGTTTTATTTCCGGATTTTCACTTTTCGCCATAGTCTTCCATGTGCTGCAAAATAACACTTTTTCAGTTTTACAGGAACAGTGTTCAAGCACTGCCTTAAGAGAAAAGAGGTATAACTGGCTGAGTGGAATGCAATCATCAAAAAGTAGTCTCTCAGAAAGCTTCTCTCCAGTTTTTATCTGAAGATATCTACTTTTTTCCCACAGGCCTGAATGTGCTCCTGAATGTCCCTTCCCAAATCCGTCCATGTCGCAGTTTCAAAACTGCGTAATAGAAAGAAAGCTTTTTCTATGTGAGATGACTAGACATACCTATCACAAAGCAATTTCACAGAAAGCTTCTTACCAGTTTTGCCTGAGGATATTTCCTTTTTCACCATAGCCGTCCATGTACTCCCAAATGTCCCTGGGTAGCGTTTACTCCAAATGCAATACCTCAATCCTCTATGAGAAGAAAAGTATAACTCTGTGAGTGGAATGCACATGTCACAAAACAGATCCTCAGAAATCTTCTCACCAGTATCTATCTGAAGATAGTTCTGTGTTAATTGTAAGCCTCAAAGGACTCCCAAATATCCCTCAGCTGACTAACCTAAAACACTGTTAGAATGGTGCTCAATGAAAACAGAAGCTTAACTGTGCCAGTGGACTTCACGTGATTGAGAGCAATTTCACAGAAAGTTTTCTTCCGGTTTTTATCAGAGGGCGTTTCTTTTTCAGCATATTCTTAAGAGCGTTTCCAAATGTCCTTTCTCAGGTTCCACAGAAAGAGTGATTTTAAACTGCTCAATCCAAAGAATGATTTAACTCTATGACATGAATACACACATCACAAAGTAGTTGCTCAGAATGCTTCTCTCCAGTTTTCAACTGAAGATATTTCCTTTTCACCATAGCCATCCATATACTCCCAAATGTCCTTTCTCATCTTCCACAGAAACTGATTTCAAACTGCTCAAACCAAAGTATGATTTAACTCTATGAGATGAATAGACACATCACAAAGCAGTTGATCAAAAAGCTTCTTTCTATGTTTTATGTCAGGATATTTCACTGTTCACCGTAGTCTTCAATGCACTGCAAAATATCATTTTTTCAGTTTTACAGGAACAGTGTTCAAACACTGCCTTATGAGAAAAGAGGTATAATTCCCTGAGTGGAATGCACACATCACAAAGCAGTTTTTCAGAAATCTTCTCTCCAGTTTTTATCTGAAGATATTTCCTATTTCCCCACACTCCTGAATGTGCTCCCGAATGTCCCTTCGAGAATGCATCTATGACTTAGATTCAAAACTGCATAATAGAAAGAATGTTTTATCTTTGTCAGATGAATAGACATATCTATCACAAAGCAGTTTCACAGAAAGCTTTTTTCCAGTTTTTGTCTCAGAATATTTCCTTTTTCTCCATATCCATCCATATACTCTGGAATGTCCCCTGGTAGCTTATTCTCCAAACGGGATTCCCCAATCCACTATGAAGGAAAAGTATAACCATGTGAGTGGAATGCACACATAACAATGCAGTTCCTCGGAAATCTCTCCAGTATATATCTGAAGATATTTCCGTTTTCACCATAAGCCTGAAAATGCCTGCGAGTATCTCTTAGGTGACTAACCTAAAACAGTGTTAGAATACTGCTCAATGAAAACAGAAGCTTAACTGTGCAGGTGGACTTCACATGACCTAGAGCAGTTTCACAGAAAGTTTTTTTCTGGTTTTCATCAGAGGGTATTTATTTTTCAGTATATTCTTAAGAGCGTTTCCAAATGTCCTTCCTTAGGTTCCACAGAAACAGTTATTTCAAACTGCTCAATCCAAAATATGATTTAACTCTATGAGATGAATACACATGTCACAAAGCAGTTGGGCTGAAAGCTTATCTCCTGTTTTCATTGGAAGATTTTTCCTTTCTCACCACAAGATTCCAGGCACCACTTAATATCACTTCACAGATTCCTCAAAGACAGATTTTTGAACCTGGGCAACATAGTGTAAACTTTTACTCTCTGAAATGAATGCACATGTGAGAAAGCAGCTTCATGGAACGCTTCTTTCTGGGTTTCATTTCAGGATATTTCACGTTTCACCACAGTCTTCAAGGTGCTGTAAATTATCACTTTTTGAGTTTTACAGCAACAGTGTTAAAACACTGCCTTATGAGAAAAGAGGTATAACTCCCTGAGTGGAATGCACACATCACAAAGCAGTTTCTCAAAAAGCTTCTCTCCAGTTTTTCTCTCACGATATCTCCTATTTCCCCTCATGGATGAATGTGCTCCTGAATGTCCCCTGGTAGCTATTTCTCCAAACGGGATTCCCCAACCTTCTCTGAGAAGAAAAGTATAACTCTGTGAGTGGACTTCACGTGACATAGAGCAGTTTCACAGAAAGTTTGCTTCTGGTTTTATTTCAGATATTTCACTTTTCACCATAGCCATCCATATACTCCCAAATGTCCTTTCTCAGTTCCACAGAAACAGTGATTTCAAACTGCTCAATGAAAAGAAGCTTAACTGTGAGTGGAATTCACGTGACCTAGAGCAGTTTCAGAAAGCTTCTTTCCAGTATTTGTCTGAAGATATTTCCTTTTTCACCATAGCCATCTATATATTCCTGAATGTCTCCTGGTAGCTTTTTCTGCACACAGGATTTCCCAATCCTCTATGAGAAGAAAAGTATAACTCTGTGAGTGGAATGCACACGTCACAAAGCAGCTCCTCAGAAATCTTCTCTCTAGGATCTATCTGAAGATATTTTCGTTTTCACCATAAGCCTTAAAGTGCTCCCAAGTATCTCTTAGCTGACTAACTAAAACAGTGTTAAAACACTGCTCAAGGAATACAGAAGCTTAACTGTTCGAGTGGAATTCACGTGACCTAGAGCAGTTTGACAGAAAGTTTCCTTCTGTTTTTTTTCGGAGGGTTTTCTTTTTCAGCATATTCTTAAGAGCGTTCCAAAATATCCTTTCTCCGGTTCCACAGAAATAGTGATGTCAAACTGCTCAATCCAAAGAATGATTTTACTCTATGAGATGAATACACACAACACAAAGCAGTTGCTCCAAAAGCTTCTCTCCAGTTGTCATCGGAAGACGTTACCTTTCTCACCACAAGCCTCCAGGTGCCACTATATATCTCTTCACAGATTCCTCAAAGACAGAGTTTCCAAATTTGGCCACGTAGTGTAAGCTTTAACTCTGTTAAATGAATGCACATATCAGAGAGTAGTTTCTTGGAATGCTTCTTTCTGGGTGTTATTTGAGGACATTTCACTTTTCGCCATGGTCTTCAAAGCACTCCGAAATATTACTTTTTCAGTTTTACAGGAACAGAGTTCAAACACTGCCTTATGAGAAAAGAGCTAAAGCTCCCTGAGTGGAATCTGCACATCACAAAGCAGTTTCTCAGAAAACTTCTCTCCAGTTTTTATTTAAAGATATTTCCTATTATCCCATGATAGCTTTTTCTTCAAATGGAATTCCCCAATCCTCTATGAGAAGAAAAGTATAATTCTGTGAGGGTAATGCACATGTCACAAAGCAGCTCCTCAGAAATCTTCTCCAGTTTTTATCTATGTGAGATGCATAGACATATCTATCACAAAGCAGCTTCACAGAAAGCTTCTTTCCAGTTTTTGTGAGTATACTCGCTTTTTCACCATAGCCGTCCACACACTCCCAAATGTTCCGTGGTAACTTATTCTCCAAAAGTGATTCCCCCATCCTCTATGAGAAGAAAGGTATAACTCTGTGAGTGGAATGCACACATCACAAAGCAGCTCCTCAGAAATATTCCTTCTAGTTTCTATCTGAAGATATTTCCATTTTCAACATAAGCCTCAAAGCACTCCAGAGTATCCCTTAGCTGGCTAAACTAAAACAGTGTTAGAATACTACTCAATGAAAAGAGAATCTTACCTGTGCGAGTGGACTTCACGTGACCTAGAGTAGTTTCACAGAAAGTTTCCCTCTGGTTTTCATTCAGGATATTTCACTTTTCACCATAGTCTTCAAAGTGCTGCAAAATATGACTTTTTCAGTTTTACAGGAACAGTGTTCAAACACTGCTTTATGAGAAAAGAGGTATAACTCCCTGTGTGGAATGCTCACATCACAAAGCAGTTTCTCAGAAAGCTTCTGTCCAGGTTTCATCAGAAAACATTTCCTTTCTCACCACAAGCCTCCGACACCACTTAATATCCTTTCACAGATTCCTAAAAGGCAGAGTTTCCAAACTGGGTAACGTAGTGTAAGCTTTAACTCTCTAAAACTAATGTACATGTCAGAGAGCAGTTTCTAGGAATGCTTCTTTCTGGGTTTTATTTGAGGATATACCACTTTTCACCGTAGTCTTCAATGCACTCCGAGATATCACTTTTTTGTCTTACAAGAACAATGTTCAAACACTGCCTTATGAGAAAAGAGGTATAACTCCCCGAATGGAATGTACACATCACAAAGCTGTTTCTCAGAAAGCTTCTCTCCAGTTTCCACCTGAACATATTTCCTTTTCACCATAGTCTTCAATGCTGCAAAATATCACTTTTCAGTTTTACAGAACAGTGTTCAAACACTGCCTTATGAGAAAAGTATAACTCTGTGAGTGGAATGCACACATCACAAAGCAGTTTCTGAAAGCTTCTTTCCAGTTTTGTCTGAGGATATTTCCTTTTCACCATAGCCATCCATATACTCCCAAATGTCCCTGGTAGCTTTTCTCCAAAGGATTCCCCAATCCTCTATGAGAAGAAAAGTATAACTCTGAGTGGAATGCACATCACAAAGCAGTTTCACAGAAAGCTTCTTTCCAGTTTTGTCTGAGGATATTTCCTTTTCACCATAGTCTTCAATGCTGCAAAATATCACTTTTCAGTTTTACAGAACAGTGTTCAAACACTGCCTTATGAGAAAAGAGGTATAACTCCTGAGTGGAATGCACATCACAAAGCAGTTTCACAGAAACAGTGATTTCAAACTGCTCAATCCAAAGCAAGATTTAACTGTATGAGATGAATACACACATCACAAAGCAGTTGCTCCGAAAGCTTCTCTCCAGTTTTCAAAGGAAGACGTTTCCTTTCTCACCACAAGCCACCAGGAGCCATTTAATATTCCTTCACAAATTCCTGAAAGACAGAGTTTCCAAACTGGAAAACACAGGGTAAGCTTTAACTCTCTGAAATGAATGCACTCGTCAGAGAGCAGTTTCTTGGAAGGTTTCTTTCTGGTATTTATTTCAGGATATTTCACTTTTCGCTATAGTCTTCAATGTGTTGCAAAATATCACATTTTCCGTTTTACAGGAACAGTGTTTGAACACTACCTTATTAGAAGGGAGGTATAATTTCCTGAGTGGAATGCACACATCACAAAGCAGGCTCTCGGAAAACTTCACTCCTGTATTTATCAGAAGATATTTCCTATTTCCCCACAGGACTGAATGTGCTCCCAAATGTCCTTTCTCAGTTCCACAGAAACAGTGATTTCAAACTGCTCAATCAAAGAATGATTTAACTCTATGAGATGAATATTCATATCTATCACAAAGCAGTTTCACAGAAAGCTTCCTTCCAGTTTTTGTCTGAGGATATATCCTTTTTCACCGTAGCCATCCATATACTCCCAAATGTCCCCTGGTAGCTATTTCTCCAAATGGGATTCCCCAATCCTGTATGAGAAGAAAAGTATATCTCTGTGAGTGGAATGCACACATCACAAAGCATCTACTCGGAAATCTTCTCTCCAGTATTTATCTGAAGATATTTCCCTTTTCACCATGAGCCTCAAAGCGCTCCCGAGTGTCCCTTAGCTGAGTCACCTAAAGCAGTGTTACAATACTGCTCAATGAAAACAGAAGCTTAACTGTGCGAGTGGAATTCACGTGAGCTATACCAGCTTCACAGAAAGTTTCCTTCTGGGTTTTATCAGAGGGTATTCCCTTTTCAGCATATTCTTAAGAGCGCTCCCAAATGCCCTTTTTCTGGTTCCACAGAAACAGTGATTTCAAACTGCTCAATTCAAAGAATGATTTAACTCTAGTAGATGAATACAGACATTAGAAAGAAGTTGCTCCGAAAGCTTCTGTCCAGTTTTATCTGAAGATATTTCCTTTTCACCGTAGCCATCCATATACTCCCAAATGTCCTTTCTCAGTTCCACAGAAACAGTGATTGCAAACTGATCAATCCCAAGAATGATTTAACTCTATGAGATGAATACACATCACAAAGCAGTTTCTTGGAATGCTTTTTTCTGGGTTTGATTTTCGGATATTTCACTTTACACCACAGTCTTCAATGCGCTGCAAAATATCACTTTTTCTGCTTTACTGGAACATAGTTCAAATACTGCAATAAGAGAAAAGAGGTATAACTCCCTGAGTGGAATGCGCACATCACAAAGTAATTTCTCAGAAAGCTTCTCTCCAGTTTTAATCTGCCGATATCTCCTATTTCCCCACATTCCTGAATGTGCTCCCAAATGTCCTTTCTCAGGTTCCACAGAAACAGTGATTTCAAACTGCTCAATCAAAGAATGATTTAACTCTATGAGATGAATACATATCTATCACAAAGCAGTTTCTGAAAGCTTCTATCCAATTTTGTCTGAGGATATTTCCTTTTGCATCATAGCCGTCCATATACTCCGGAATGTCCGCTGGAAGCATTTTCACCAAACAGGGCACCAAAATCATCTATGAGAAGAAAAGTATAACTGTGAGTGGAAAACATACGTCACATAGCAGCTTCTCGGAAATTTTTTCTCCAGTATCTATCTGAAGATATTTCCGTTTTCACCGCAAGCCTCCAAGCGCTCCTGAGTATCCCTTAATTTACTCACCAAAAACAGTGTTAGAATACTGCTCAAGGAAAACAGAGGTTAACTATGACAGTGAACTTCACGTGACCTATAGCAGTTTCACAGAAACTTTCTTCTGGATTTCACTGAAGGGTGTTCGGATTTCAGCATATTCTTAAGAGCATTCCCAAATGTCCCTTCTCAGGTTCCACAGAAACAGTGATTTCAAACTGCTCATTTCAAAGAATGATTTAACTCTATGAGATGAATACACACATCACAAAGCAGGTGTTACGTAAGCTTCTGTCCAGTTTTATCTGAAGATATTTCCTTTTCACCATAGTCTTCTATGCACTCTGAAATATCACTTTTTCAGTTTTACAGGAAACGTGTTCAAACACTGCATTATGAGAAAAAATGTATGACTCCCTGAGTGGAACACACACATCACAAAGCAGTTTCTCACAAAGTTTCTCTCCAGTTTTTATCTGAAATATTTCCATTTTCAAAATAGTCTTAACTGCACTGCCAATTATGACTTTTTCAGTTTTACAGGAACAATGTTCAAACACTGCCTTATGAGAAAAGAGGTATAAGTCTCTGAGTGGACTTCACCTGACCTAGAGCAGTTTCACAGAAAGCTTCTTTCTTGGTTTTATTACAGGATATTTACTTTTCACCATAGTCTTCAAAGGGCTGCAAAATATCACTTCTTCAGTTTTACAGGAACTGTGTTCACACACTGCCTTATGAGAAAAGAGGTAAAACTCTCTGAGTGGAATGCACACATCACAAAGGAGTTTCTCAGAAAGCTTCTCTCTAGTTTTTATCTGAAGATCTCTACTATTTCACCATAGGCCTGAATGTGCTCCCGAATGTCCCTTCATGAATCCGTCCATGACGGCCTTTCAAAACTGCATAATAGAAAGAAAGTTTTATCTATGTGAGATGAATAAACATATCTATCACAAAGCAGTTTCACAGAAAGCTTCTTTCCAGTTTTTGTCTGAGGATATTTCCTTTTTCACCATAGCCATCCATATACTCCCGAATGTCCCCTTGTAGCTTTTTCTCCAAACGAGATTTCCCAATCCTCTATGAGAAGAAAGTTATAACTCTGTGAGTGGAATGTACACGTCACAAAGCAACTCCTCCGAATTCTTCTCTCCAGTATTTATCTAAAGATAATTCCGTTTTCACCATAGCCATCCATATACTCCCAAATGTCCTTTCTCAGTTCCACAGAAACAGTGATTTCAAACTGCTCAATGTAAACAGAAGTTTAACTGTGTGAGTGCACTTCACGTGACCTACAGCAGTTTCACAGAAAGTTTCCTTCTGGGTTTTACTAGAGGGTATTCCTTTAGCAGCATATTCTTAAGAGCATTCCCAAATGTCCCTTTTCAGGTCCACGGAAACAGTGATTTCAAACTGCTCAGTCCAAAGAATGATTTACCTCTAAGAGTTGAATACACGCATCACAAAGCAGTTGTTCCGAAAGCTTCTGTCCAGTTTTCGTCGGAAGACGTTTCCTTCTCCCCACAAGCCTCCGGGTGACACTTAATATCCCTTCACAGATTCCTCAAACACAGAGTTTCCAAACTGGGCAACGTATTGTAAGCTTTAACTCTCTGAAATGAATGTGCACGTCAGAGAGCAGTTTCTTGCAACGCTTCCTTCTGGGATTCATTTCAGGCTATTTCACTTTTTGCCACAGTCTTCAATGCACTGAAAAATATCACTTTTAAAGTTTTACAGGAACTGTGTTCAAACACTGTCTTTTGAGAAAAGATGTGTAACTCCCTGAGTGGAATGCACATATTACAAAGCAGTTTCTCTGAAAGCTTCTCCCAGTTTTTATCTGAGGATATCTCCTATTTCACCACAGGCCTGAATGTGCTCCCAAGTGTCCTTTCTCAGGTTCCACAGAAACAGTGATTTCAAACTGCTCAATCAAGAATGATTTAACTCTATGAGATGAATAGACATATCTATCAAAGCAGTTTCAGAAAGCTTCTTTCCAGTTTTTGTCTGAGGATATTTGCTTTTCACCATAGCCATCCATATACTCCCAAATGTCCTTTCTCAGTTCCACAGAAACAGTGATTTCAAACTGCTCAATCAAGAATGATTTAACTCTATGAGATGAATACACATCACAAAGCAGTTCTCAGAAAGCTTCTCTCCAGTTTTTCTGACAATATTTCCGTTTTCACAGTAAGCCTCAATGTGCTCCCGAGTATCCCTTAGTTGACTTACCTAAAACAGAGCTAGAATACTGCTCAATGAAAACAGAAGCTTAACTGTGTGCGTGGAATTCACGTGACTTAGAGCAGTTTCACAGAAAGTTTCCTTCTGGTTTTTATCTGAGGGTATTTCTTTTTCAGTGTATTCTTAAGAGCGTTCCGAAATGTCCTTTCTCAGGTTCCACAGAAACAGTGATTTCAAACTCCTCAATTCAAAGAATGATATAACTGTATGAGATGAATACACACATCACAAAGCAGTTGCTCAGAAAGCTTCTCTCCAGTTTTTATCTGAAAAAATTTCCTTTATCACCACAGGCCTGAATGTGCTCCCGAATGTCCTTCAGATCCCTCAAGGGAGAATTTCCAAACTGGGAAACGTAGAGTTTCCACAGTTATCTCTGTGAAATAAAGGCACATATAAGAGAGCATTTTCTTGGAACGCTTCTTTCTGAGTTTTAATGGAGGATAGTTCACTTTTCAATGTAGTCTTCACCATGCTGCAAAATAACAGTTTTTTAGTTTTAGAGGAACAGTGTCCAAACACTGCTTATGAGAAAAGAGGTATAACTCTGAGTGGAATGCACACATCAAAGCAGTTTCTCAGAAAGCTTCTCCAGTTTTATCTGAAGATATTTCCTTTTCACCACAGGCCTGAATGTGCTCCCAAATGTCCTTTCTCAGTTCCACAGAAACAGTGATTTCAAACTGCTCAATCCAAAGAATGATTTAACTCTATGAGATGAATAGACGTATCTATCACAAAGCAGTTTCAGAGAATGTTTCTTTCAAGTTTTTTCTGAGGATATTTCCTTTTTCACCATAGCCATAAATATACTCCCGACAGTCTCCTGGTAGCTTTTTCTCCATATGGGACTCCCCAATCCTCTATGAGAAAAAAAGTATAACTCTGTGAGTGGAATCCACATGTCACAAAGCAGTTCTCAGAAAGCTTCTCTCCAGTTTTATCAGAAGATATTTCCCTTTTCATCATAAGCCTCAAAGTGCTCCCGAGTATCCCTTAGCTGACTCACCTAAAAGAGTGTTAGAATACTGCTCAATGAAAACAGAAGCTTAACTGTACGAATGCAATTCAGGTGACCTAGAGCAGTTTCTCGGAAAGTTTCCTTCTGGTTTTTATTAGAGGGCATTACTTTTTCAGCATACTGTTAAAACCGTTCCCAAATGTCCTTTCTGAGCTTCCACAGAAACTGTGAATTCAAACTGCTCAATCAAAAGAATGATTTAACTCTATGAGATGCATACACACATCACAAAAGACTTGCTCTGAAAGCTTCTCCAGTTTTATCTGAAGATATTTCCTTTTCACCATAGCCATCCATATACTCCCAAATGTCCTTTCCCACATTCCTCAAAGACAGTTTCCATACTGGGCAACGTAGTGTAACCTTTAACTCACTGTAATGAATGTGCACTTCAGAGAGCAGTTTATTGGAACGTTTCTTTCTGGGTTTTATTTCTGGATTTTTGACTTTTCGTCAATGACTTCAATGCCCTGCAAAATATCACCTTTACAGTTTTACAGGAACAGTGTTCAAACACTGCCTTATGAGAAAAGAGATATAACTCCCTGAGTGGAATGCACATATCACAAAACAGTTCCTCAGAAAGCTTCTCTCCAGTTTTGAACGGAAGATATTTCCTTTTTCACCATAGCCATCCATATACTCCCAAATGTCCTTTCTCAGTTCCACAGAAACAATGATGTCAAACTGCTCAATCCAAAGAATGATTTAACTCTATGAGATGACTAGATATATCTATCACAAAGCAGTTTCACTAAAGCTTCTTTCCAGTTTTTGTCTGAGGATATTTCCTTTTTCACCATAGTCGTCCGTATACTCCCGAATATCCCATGGTAGCTTATTCTCCAAACAGGATTCCCCAATCATCTATGAAAGAAAAGAATAACTATGTGAGTAGAATGCACACAACACAAAGCAGCTCCTCGAAAATTTTCTCTCCAGTATCTATCTGAAGATATTTCCATTTCACCATAAACCTCAAAGCTCCTGAGTATCCCTTAGCTGAGTAATCTAAAACAGTGTTAGAATACTGCTAAATGAAAAGAGAAGCTTAGCTGTGTGAGTGGAATGCACATGACCTAGAGTAGTTTCATAGAAAGTTTCTTTTGGTTTTTATTGGAGGATATTTCTTTTTCAGCATATTCTTAGGAGCGTTCCCAAATGTGTTTTCTCAGGTTCCACAGAAACAGAGATTTCAAACTGCTCAATCCAAAGAATAATTTAACTCTATGAGATGAATACACACATCACAAAGCAGTTACTCCAAAAGCTTCTCTCCAATTTTCTTCAGAAGACGTTTCATTTCTCACCACAAGCCTCCTCGTGCCACTAAATATCCCTTCACAGATTCCTCAAAGACAGAGTTTTCATACTGGGCAACTTAGTGTAAGCATTAACACTCGGAAATGAATGCGCATGTCAGAGAGCAGCTTCTTGGAACGCTTCTTTCTGGGTTTTATTGCAGGATACCAATTTTTTTTCCATAGTCTTCAATGCGCTGCAAAATATCACTTTTTCAGTTTTACAGGAACAGTGCTCAAACACTGCCTTATGAGAAAACAGGGATAACCCCCTGAGTGGAATGCACACATCACAAAGCAGTTTCTCAGAAAGTTTCTCTCCAGTTTTTATCTGATGACATCTCCTATTTTCACCATAAGCCTCAAAGTGCTCCAGTATCCCTTAGCTGACTCACCTAAAACAGTGTTAGAATACTGCTCAATGAAAACAGAAGCTTAACTGTGAGTGGAATGCACACATCACAAAGTAGTTTCACAGAAAGTTTCCTTCTGGTTTTATCTGAGGATATTTCTTTTCAGCATATTCTTAAGAGTGTTCCCAAATGTCCTTTCTCAGTTCCACAGAAACAGTGATTTCAAACTGCTCAATCAAAGAATGATTTAACTCTATGAGATGAATACACATCACAAAGCAGTTCTCAAAGCTTCTCTCCAGTTTTATCTGAAGATATTTCCTTTTCACCATAGCCATCCATATACTCCCAAATGTCCTTTCTCAGTTCCACAGAAACAGTGATTTCAAACTGCTCAATCAAAGAATGATGTAACTCTGTGAGATGAATTAACAGAACACAGAGCAGTTTCTCAGAAAGCTTCTTTCTGGTTTTATTTCAGGATATTTCACTTTACACCACAGTCTTCAATGCGCTGCAAAATATCACTTTCTCAGTTTTACAGGAACAGTGTTCAAACACTGCTTTATGAGATAAGAGGTGTAACTCCCTGATTGGAATACACACATTACAAAGAAGGCTCTCCAAAAGCTTCTCTCCAGTTTTTATTTGAAGATATTTCCTATTTCCACGCAGGCCTGAATGTGCTCCCAATATCCCTTCAGATTCCTCAAAGACAGAGTTTAAAAACTGCGTAATACAAACAAAATTTTATCTATTGTGAGACGAATAAACATATCTATCACAAAGCAGTTTCACAGAAAGCTTCTTTCCAGTATTTTCCTGAGGATACTTCCATTTTCACCATAGCCTTCCATATACTCCAGAATGTCCTTTCTCAGTTTCCACAGAAACAGTGATTTCAAACTGCTCAATCCAAAGAATGATTTAACTCTATGAGAAGAAAAGTATAACTCTGTGAGTGGAATGCACATCACAAAGCAGTTTCTCAGAAAGCTTCTTTCTGGTTTTATCTGAGGATATTTCCGTTTTCACCATAAGCCTCAAAGGGCTCTCGAGTATCCCTTAGCTGACTAAACTAAAACAGTGTTAGAATACTGCTCAATGAAAACAGAAGCTTAACTGTGTGAATGGAATTCACATGACATAGGGTAGTTTTACAGAAAGTTTTCTTCTGATTGTTATCAGAGGGTATTTCTTTTTCAGCATGTTCTTAAGAGAGTTCCCAAGTTTCCTTTCTCAGATTCCACGGAAAGAGTGATTTCAAACTACTCAATCCAAAGAATGATTTACCTGTATGAGATGAATACACACATCACAAAGCAGTTTCTCACAAAGCTTCTCTCCAGTTTTTCTCTGAAGATATCTCCTTTTCACCATAGTCTTCAATGCTGCAAAATATCCTTCACAGATTCCCCAAAGACAGAGTTTACAACCTGGGAAAGGTAGTGTGAGCTTTAACTCTTGAAATAAATGCACTTATCACGGAGCAGTTTCTTGCAAGGCTTCTTTCTGGGTTTTGTTTCCGGATTTTCACTTTTCGCCATAGTCGTCAATGCGCTGCAAAATATCACTCTTTCAGTTTTACAGGAACAGTGTTCAAACACTGCCTTATGAGAAAAGAGGTATAATTCCCCGAGTGAAATGTACACACCACAAAGCAGTTTCTCAGAAACCTTCTCTCCAGTTTTTATCTGAAGATATTTCCTATTTCCCCACAGGCCTGAATGTGCTCCCAAATGTCCCTTCGTGAATCCGTCCATGATGCAGTTTCAAAACTGCATAATAGAAAGAAAGTTTTATCTATGTGAGATGAATAGACATATCTATCACAAAGCAGTTTCACAGAAAGCTTCTTTCCAGTTTTTGTCTGAGGATATTTCCTTTTTCACCATAGCCATCCATATACTCCCAAATGTCCCCTGGTAGCTTTTTCTCCAAATGGGATTCCCCAATCCTCTATGAGAAGAAAAGTATAACTCTGTGAGTGGAATGCACACGTCACAAAGCAGCTCCTCGGAAATCTTCTCTCCAGTATCTATCTGAAGATATTTCCGTTTTCACCATAAGCCTCTCAGCACTTCAGAGTATTCCTTAGCTGACTAAACTAAAACAGTGTTAGAATACTGCTCAATGAAAACAGAAGCTTAACTGTGCGAGTGGAATTCACATGAAACAGAGCAGTTTCACAGAAAGTTTCCTACTGGTTTTATTTCAGGATATTTCACTTTTCCATAGTCTTCAATGCTGCAAAATATCACTTTTCAGTTTTACAGAACAGTGTTCAAACACTGCCTTATGAGAAAAGAGGTATAACTCTGTGAGTGGAATGCACATCACAAAGCAGCTCCTCGAAATCTTCTCTCCAGTATCTATCTGAAGATATTTCTTTTTCCACCATAGCCAACAATTTACTCCCGAAGGTCCTCTGGTGGCTTCTTCTCCAAAAGGGATTGCCCAATCTTCTATGAGAAGAAAAGCATAACTCAGTGAATGGAATTCACGTGACCTAGAGCAGTTTCACAGAAAGCTTCTTTCCAGTTTTGTCTGAGGATATTTCTTTTCAACATATTCTTAAGAGCATTCCCAAATGTCCTTTCTCAGTTCCACAGAAACAGTGATTTCAAACTGCTCAATCAAAGAATGATTTAACTCTGAGATGAATTCACACATCACAAAGCAGTTTCACAGAAAGCTTCTTTCCAGTTTTGTCAGAGGATATTTCTTTTTCAACATATTCTTAAGAGCGATCCCAAATGTCCTTTCTCAGGTTCCACAGAAAGAGTGATTTCAAACTGCTCAATCAAAAGAATGATTTAACTCTATGAGATGAATACACACATGACAAAGAAGTTGCTCAGAAAGCTTCTTTCCAGTTTTGTCTGAGGATATTTCCTTTTCACCATAGTCTTCAATGCTGCAAAATATCACTTTTCAGTTTTACAGAACAGTGTTCAAACACTGCCTTATGAGAAAAGAGGTATAACTCCTGAGTGGAATGCACATCACAAAGCAGTTGCTCAAAGCTTCTCTCCAGTTTTATCTGAAGATATTTCCTTTTCACCATAGCCATCCATATACTCCCAAATGTCCTTTCTCAGTTCCACAGAAACAGTGATTTCAAACTGCTCAATCAAAGAATGATTTAACTCTGAGACGAATTCACACATCACAAAGCAGTTTCTGAAAGCTTCTCTCCAGTTTTATCTGAAGATATTTCCTATTTCTCCACATATTCTCCAGCACCTGTTGTTTCCTGACTTTTTAATGATCGCCATTCTAACTGGTGTGAGATGGTATCTCATTGTGGTTTTGATTTGCATTTCTCTGATGGCCAGTGATGATGAGCATTTTTTCATGTGTCTGTTGGCTGTATGAATGTCTTCTTTTGAGAAATGTCTATTCATATCCTTTGCCCACTTTTTGATGGGGTTGTTTGTTTTTTTCTTGTAAATTTGTTTGAGTTCTTTGTAGGTTCTGGATATTAGCCCTTTGTCAGATGAGTAGATTGCAAAAATTTTCTCCCATTCTGTAGGTTGCCTGTTCACTCTGATGGTAGTTTCTTTTGCTGTGCAGAAGCTCTTTAGTTTAATGAGATCCCATTTGTCAATTTTGGCTTTTGCTGCTGTTGCTTTTGGTGTTTTAGACATGAAGTCTTTGCCCATGCCTATGTCCTGAATGGTACTACCTAGGTTTTCCTCTAGGATTTTTTTTTTTTTTTTTTTTGAGACAGAGCCTCGCTCTGTCACCCAGGCTGGAGTGCAGTGGCCAGATCTCAGCTCACTGCAGGCACCTGCCATCTCGCCTGACTAGTTTTTTGTATTTTTTAGTAGAGACGGGGTTTCACCGTGTTAGCCAGGATGGTCTCGATCTCTTGACCTTGTGATCCACCCGTCTCGGCCTCCCAAAGTGCTGGGATTACAGGCTTGAGCCACCGCGCCCGGCCTCCTCTAGGATTTTTATGGTATTATGTCTAACATTTAAGTCTCTAATCCATCTTGAATTAATTTTCGTATAAGGAGTAAGGAAAGGATCCAGTTTCAGCTTTCTACTTATGGCTAGCCAATTTTCCCAGCACCATTTATTAAATAGGGAATCCTTTCCCCATTTCTTGTTTCTCTCAGGTTTGTCAAAGATCAGATGACTGTAGATGTGTGGTATTATTTCTGAGGACTCTGTTCTGTTCCATTGGTCTATATCTCTGTTTTGGTACCAGTACCATGCTGTTTTGGTGACTGTAGACTTGTAGTATAGTTTGAAGTCAGGTAGCGTGATGCCTCCAGCTTTGTTCTTTAGACTTAGGATTGTCTTGGAGATGCGGGCTCTTTTTTGGTTCCATATGAACTTTAAAGCAGTTTTTTCCAATTCTGTGAAGAAACTCATTGGTAGCTTGATGGGGATGGCATTGAATCTATAAATTACCTTGGGCAGTATGGCCATTTTCACGATATTGATTCTTCCTATCCATGAGCATGGTATGTTCTTCCATTTGTTTGTGTCCTCTTTTATTTCACTGAGTAGTGGTTTGTAGTTCTCCTTGAACAGGTCTTTTACATCCCCCGTAAGTTGGATTCCTAGGTATTTTATTCTCTTGAAAGGAATTGTGAATGGAAGTTCATTCATGATATGGCTCTCTGTTTGTCTGTTACTGGTGTATAAGAATGCTTGTGATTTTTGCACATTAATTTTGTATCCTGAGACTTTGCTGAAGTTGCTTATCAGCTTAAGGAGATTTTGGGCTGAGTCAATGGGGTTTTCTAAATATACAATCATGTCATCTGCAAACAGGGACAATTTGACTTCTTCTTTTCCTAACTGAATCCCCTTGATTTCTTTCTCTTGCCTGATTGCCCTAGCCAGAACTTCCAACACTTTGTTGAATGGAGTGGTGAGAGAGGGCATCCCTGTCTTGTGCCAGTTTTCAAAGGGAATTTTTCCAGTTTTTTGCCATTCAGTGTGATATTGCCTGTGGGTTTGTCATAAATGGTTCTTATTATTTTGAGGTACGTTCCATCAATACCGAATTTATTGAGTGTTTTTAGCATGATGTGCTGTTGAATTTTGTCAGAAGTCTTTTCTGCATCTATTGAGATAATCATGTGGTTCTTGTCTTTGGTTCTGTTTATATGCTTGCTTGCCCTAAGATTCATGCAAATATGAGTCCCAATAAAGGATCTGAAAGCCAGATCTAGCTATGAACTATTTATATGAGGAACTGTGGAATTTCCTGGGAAATAGCTTATTGAAAGGAAAGGTAGAATTCAGGCACAGAGGTCTAAAAACAATGTCCGAGGGTCTAATAGGGGAGAAAGGGAAAGAGAACAATTGAACAGCCCACTGTTAATTACTGCATTATTTTTAGCCCAATCTTCACCAATGTGTGCTTAGATCTGAGAAGACGGAGTAGATAGAAAGTACAGATATAGTTCTTTTGCTAAAATCTCTGAACATCAAAGTACAGTCCAGGGATTCATAGATTAGCACAGTTGAGGAAGTGGAATCCTTTCCCCATTTCTTGTTTCTCTCAGGTTTGTCAAAGATCAGATGACTGTAGATGTGTGGTATTATTTCTGAGGACTCTGTTCTGTTCCATTGGTCTATATCTCTGTTTTGGTACCAGTACCATGCTGTTTTGGTTACTGTAGCCTTGTAGTATAGTTTGAAGTCAGGTAGCGTGATGTCTCCAGCTTTGTTCTTTAGACTTAGGATTGTCTTGGAGATGCGGGGTCTTTTTTGGTTCCATATGAACTTTAAAGCAGTTTTTTCCAATTCTGTGAAGAAACTCATTGGTAGCTTGATGGGGATGGCATTGAATCTATAAATTACCTTGGGCAGTATGGCCATTTTCACGATATTGATTCTTCCTATCCATGATCATGGTATGTTCTTCCATTTGTTTGTGTCCTCTTTTATTTCACTGAGCAGTGGTTTGTA
>JABBCR010000747.1:0-67950 GCA_014849445.1 Cercopithecus mona
AGATTCATGCAAATAGGAGTCCAATGAAGGATCTGAAAGCCAGATCTAGCTATGAACTATTTATATGAGGAACTGTGGAATTTCCTGGGAAATAGTTTATTGAAAGGAACGGTAGAATTCAGGCACAGAGGCCTAAAAACAACGTCCGAGGGTCTAACAGGGGAGAAAGGGAAAGAGAGCAATTGAACAGCCCACTGTTAATTATCACATTATTTTTAGCCCAATCTTCACCAATGTGTGCTGAGATCTGAGAAGACGGAGTAAGTAGAAAGTATAGATATAATTCTTTTGCTAAAATCTCTGAACATCAACGCACAGTCCAGGGATTCATGGATTAGCACAGTTAAGGAAGTGGAATCCTTTCCCCACATAAGTGGAAAGCATGGTATGTTTCATTTTGCATTAAGACTTCAGAGGTCTCAGCTTTCTTTGCAGGCCCCAACAGTTCTAAGATACAGACACAGCAGAGTAGTTTCCATCCAATGTGCCACAATGTGATTCCTGTGCAGTCTCTTATACCAGAGACGGAAGTTTCAGTGTTTTGAGTTCCACTGTGTTAACCCTCAGAAACAGGTTTGAAGAGGAGTAGGGTCTTTCCATAAGTTTGAGACAAATACAGAATGAATTAATTATATATATGTATTTTTGAGATGGAGTTTTTGCTCTAGTTGCCCAGGCTGAAGTGTAATGGCGTGATCTCCGCTCTCCACAACCTCTGCCTCCTGGGTTCAAGTGAGTCTCCTGCCTCAGCCTCCCGAGAGCCGGGATTACAGGCATGTGCCACCATGCCCGGCTAATTCTGTATTTTAGTAAAAACTTTTATATTTTTAAGTTTCTCCATGTTGGTCAGGCTGGTCTCGAACTCCCAACCTCAGGTGATCTTCCCACCTCAGCCTCCCAAAGTGCTGGGATTACAGGCGTAAGCCACCGTGCCCAGCCAATTAATTAGATTCTGATGTCCTATAATTGTAGATGGTGATAAACTCAGGAAAACAATATTTGTTATTATTATGCTTGAACAATTGAAGCTAAGAAACATGTAGAATAGGAATTTCTAAGTAATTATTAAAATTGATAGTGCATAAAATTTGAAGTAGAACTCCAGTATCAGAAAAATTGGAGTTAACTCCTGTAGAGGAGTGACATACTCTATCTTAAGATCTCAGTGTTTGGCATCTCTCTTATTTCCTGAAAATATCTAAGAATATTCTGAATGAAATGAACATAAGGGCACCCCAGAATGCAGACTGAAAAGATATCTAACTGATTGATGGCTAAGATGCTACCTACCTTTAGATAATTGTTGGCTTTAAGCCACTGAGAAGACTTATTATAGAAACATTGTTGCTGATTCTCAAGACTGAGGAAATAAGAAAAAAAAAAAAACGAATCCTTAGAAGTAGCTGAAATGATAGCCTGGCTACTTGAAGAAGGTCACACTGCTTTTCTATCCCAAAACCAACAGGAAAATATTAATATTCTGAACCTTGGGCCTTCTGCCAAGTCTCTATACCAAGTCTACTACATTAGCTATTTACATGTCAGTCACACATAGAAAAATTACTTGTCTGAAAATCCTTCACTGAATGACGAAGATTGAAAGGAATTCCAAGAGAAATAGGAAAAACAGGCAGACTCTACTGCAGGCAGCTTCCTCCTTTATGTTACCCACACATCTCATCCCTTGCTAAAAGTGCCAGGAAATAAGGCATTGATATAGTTCAGTCTGGGAGGGAGAAGTTTTTGTTTGTTTGTTTGTTTGTTTGTTTATTTATTTAAAAAGGGAGCAGGTTGAAAGAGAATGAGTGTTTTTTAACTGAATTGCACACAGTCCCAAGGAAAGAAGAGATAAGACATCAAGCACTCCCAAGGCACTTCAAATGTAAGCCCAACAAAAGAAAAATGAATACAGAAATAAGTGATAAGATCTGGGTTTTTTAAAAGGTAAACTGTGACTGTAAAATACTTGTCAACCAGTGAGTGTCAGGGGCCCACAGATGAAAAGGAAGCCCATCGGGCTAGAAAAACAATTTTGATTGTATTACATTGGTGACCTGTGCATATAAACAGAGTGAACAAAATTACTCAGTTCTGTCATTTAAATCAGTCAAGGGGATCCTGAAATCAAATGAATTATTTTTTAGTATTCAGTAAAATAATTTAATGAATTCAATTTCCCATTGTCCATCGAATTGTGTGAAATTTCCCATAAATGGCCATTTGGAAGAGGAGTTTTGGGAAGCAAATTAATAGGTTAGGAAATCTAAAACAATTACATCTGTCGTTATTCTAGTTTGGATTCACTGATAAAACACACACCCCCATAGTTCAATTGGTGATGTGATACCATATGGGAGGGTGGTAGAAATAGCTTCAGTCATCTCTATAGCTATAGTAGTGTAGAGGATCACTTGTGAAAGTTTTTCCATAAAATGTATTCTTTGGTCTCACCCTTGATACTTAAATATTTTGCAAGTTGGATACGTATTGAAGAGCAAATCTTGTATTTGAGCATATCACATGAACAAATTCTTAAAGATAATACATCCTGTTCATGTATATTTTGTTTTTTCAAGAATTTTAAAGAAACAGTCAGTATCTCCAGCTTTTATAAATCAACTCTTCCAAATGCATAAAAGTGTCCATTTAGGAAGCCTTGCACAGCCTTGCAAAGTTCAGTGGGGTTATTCTTTCTTTGGAGAGTTCGTCTCTATTCTAAGTTCAGAAGCTTACAAAAATCTTTCAGAAAACAATGAAAAAAATTCAATTTGAAAAATAAATGTGTCATGGAAAATACAAATTAAGATATTCAGACTGGTTTCACAGTTAGGGAGAAATAAAAATGTATTTTTCATTTGTATTTCTAAAGGCTTTGGTTTAGTGAGATATTTTCCTTAAAGGCAATTAGCTAATCAAGATAATTACTTCATCTGACATGTATAAAGAATTAATGATTTGTCTAGTGCATAATTTTGAACTGTGCTCCATTTTAAAAATGAGCCTTTGTCCATCACCTCTACCAAGTCAATGAATGCAAATTATTTTCAGTGCTCTGGCAGCTTTTATCTTACAGTATTTGTTTACCAACAAGATTTTCTAGGAAATGGGCAACTTATGCTATTTACTTAAATAAAGTATAAAAAGGGATTTCAGGTCAGAAAATCAGTATCTAAATAGATTTAAATAAGTGATTTTTTTTCAAATATAGATCAATGGAATATAAATTTTATTATGTACAAGCTGCTATTATGTAAATTTTATTATTTTTATGGCTACTATATAGCCATAGGAAGAATATAACCATGAAGAAGAAGAAAGTGAGGTATCAAAAAACTGTAATGAGAATAGAATCTTGGGGAAGTAAAAGTACGCCTCAAGGAAAGGGGATTAATAAACAGCAGTTGCTTCTACTAATGTACTCTTGGAGATTGTAGGTGCAGAAACCAACATTAACACTTTTGATAGTGAATTTTGGAAAGCTTACAAAATCACTGCAACTTGTCTTCAACCATAGATCTGATTTCTTGGAAACTTATGGAAAATACATTGTACTGGGAATATTAACTTTCAACAAACTAACATCTTGAGATGTCTAGAGCTTTCTTTTTAGTCAACATCTGCCAAAAATGATTTAGCCTTGGGAATCAAATCTAAAACCAACCAAGTCTCTGAGATTCCTTTAGTGATCAAGAATATGGGTATTTTTTATGTGAATGCATCTTGACTTGGGTCTAGGTTTCTATTTAAACCTGTGCTAGAATCTCTGTCTGTAACACAGGTCAACAGCACTATATCCCAAGAATAACGCTTGAAAATAATTAATCAGTTCATTTAATACTTAGATGGTACTTTTCTGTGCCAGAAATTTGCCAGAATTTCTGAAAATCAGATAGTACAGAGAACGAGATGTAACTTTCTTATTAAAATTTTTTTAAATAGGTAATATAATGACTTTCACACAGATATAAATTACTTCATAAAATATCTTATTCATTAATTACTGAAGAAACCAGTAAGATATTACAATTGGATCAAAATAGATTTCAAAATGCCACATATTTTTAGTCAGAAAACCAAGGCTGAAATGAATTTATAAATGAATAGAAAACCTAGTCAATATTCACAGGGTGATGATCAACTGCACTTTACTGGAAAATTTGTGTTTTTAAGACACAATTTGTCTGAAGCTGTAAAATGGTTAACAACAAGCAAAGGTAGAGACAATGAATGGTGAAGCTGGTCAGCACACTCATTACATTTCAAAGTCCCTCAGATTTTTCCTAAATTTACAACAGACTCATAGCTTAAAACCTAATGTAGAATGGAAAGTAGTCAGTCGGAAGCAGAAAAAAAGGATCTTCATTTATAGATGTGAGTAGGGTAGGGACTACATAGTGGGGGTGATAACTAATCTAAGGAAGGATGGAAAATAAATAGCAGGCCCAAATAATGTGGATGGATGGAGAAGGGATGGTGTTCTTAGAAGTAAACAGGGCAACAGAGAACTCATATATTCATAAAGTGACCCACTTCTCTTCAAAAGACATAGAGATAAGCTACTTTTAAAATATTTGTTTGTTCCAGGAAATTAAAATACAGAAAACATCCACATATTAAGGAATTGATCTCTGCCTTATTGGTAGATACTTACCCAGTGTTACTTGGCTTTGACAACACATAAAGCGAAATGAAAAGGTCATACAATGCCACAGGTTCAGTTCTGCTAAGTGTAATCACGTAGACCATCCATCTCTATATTGGAATACTAAGATAAAAGATCAGTGCAATCATTGGCCAAAACCAAATTCCACTGCAGATAGAATTGGGCATTGATTAGAATAGCTACAAAAGAAAAATTTATACTTTTAAATTTCTCCCTCATTTAACTTGTCTACTTGGTAACTATGGCAAATTACTTAACTCCTCTGTCCCTCAGTTTTCTCTGTAGTAAAGTGGACAACAGTAGTGCCTGGATCATAAAATCATGAATTTCAAAAGAGATAGTACATGCAATATACTCAGGACAGTGCCTAGTATGTAGTAAATCCTTAATAAATGTTAACTATTTTATTGCCAGTTTGAGATCACCATTACAAAGAAGACTCCCTTCATCAAATAAAGTCAGGCTTTGGTAAGCTCAGATAATAGGGTTTATGTTTTAATATACAACATTCAAGGGTTCGAAGTTATGCAAAATATGCAAACTCATTTAAGACAAAGAGAAGAGTTGACTACAGTCCAATATGGAGTCCTGTGACCTGGTTATAGGTGTGGGCATGTGTTACGATTATCTGAAAGCTACACAATCATCGTACAAGATAACCAAATGAAAGAAGGTGCATATGTTGAAGGACTAGTCCAAAATGACCACTCCAGAGAAGAGAGGGAGAGAAGAAATGATCTGAAACCACAAATCATGCATCAAAGATTTGAAAGTGTCTCCTAATAGGGGAGTTTCAGGCTTGAGCTTTTAGAAGACATTTGGTTCCAAAATCTTAGTTAATTTCATATATCTCCTTGCTCTCTTGTTAGTATTAAAAACATGGCATCTTGCTTTCTAAGATTCCTGAGCATTTCCTATTTTTATCTTCTATTTTTATCTAGAACAATATAGTTTCTGGGTTTTCTCTTTTATTCATCTCTTATTAGTACTTGTGGTTTTTTTGTTTGTTTTTTTTTTGTTTTTCTTTTTGAGACGGAGTCTTGCTCTGTCGCCCAGGCTGGAGTGCAGTGGTGCAATCTCGGCTCACTGCACGCTCCGCCTCCCGGGTTCATGCCATTCTCCTGCCTCAGCCTCCTGAGTAGCTGGGACTACAAGTGCCCCACATCACACCCAGCCAGTTTTTTTGTGTTTTTAGTAGAGACGGGGTTTCACTGTGTTAGCCAGGATGGTCTCAATCTCCTGACCTCGTGATCCGCCTGCCTCGGCCTCCCAAAGCGCTGGGATTACAGATGTGAGCCACCGCGCCCTGCAGCTCCATTAGGATCCTCTCCTGAAAGGAGACTCTGGAGATCAGTTTGGAGAGTTCATAGAAGTCCTTTAGGGCTTTACCACCCACTGTTTTTACTATCCTGTCAGTCAAGTGGGAAATGTTTCTTCTAGCTTCAACTGCCATTCTCAGGAGCAGGCATTCCTTACACCATCTAGTGAATATCAGCTGGCTAATATGAGTTCATCAGAAACTCCATTGCTTCTCTCTACTTTCTCCCTTACAGGTGCCTACAAGATACAGACCTTGATGGCAGTGTATTTTGGGTTTGTGGTATTCCTTGCCACCTATTTAAGTTGGAAATATTTTACATGTGTTGTTATTTTTGCTATCTAGGTGCTCTGTCTGATTTTACGTGAGAATTTTGGAAGATCCAAAATTGTGCTGCCCCTTTTTCCTCTCTTTTCCTCAATTGCACATACAGATATTCCCATATATTTACTGCTAAAGTACTTATCTAATTAACAATGTTTAAACGTGAATAGGTAAAAGATAAGTAAATTAATTATTTTTGTCCTGTAAGATGTGTTTTTAACCCCTACATGACACAGGAATCTCATAGAAAGCAAATAAGAATACTTCTGTTTTATTTTGAAAACCACTATAGAAGGAAGTAGATCTGCAAAGTTTTAGCAAAGCCAAAGGAATGCGAAATCTTCATATAGCACCATGAGCTGATAGTTTTGTTTTTCAGTAATATGTTACTTGAATTGATATTGAATAGAAGTATGATGTATTTCATTATCTCTGAATATTTAGTAGTCATCAGCTGGAATAAAAGTAGTGTTTAAGAACCCTCAGTAGTCACATGATTATAGTATTCAATATAATTTTATTCAGAAGCAGGGTGACTTTTAAAATATGCAATTATATCACATATAACAAGTGCTTAGATATTGGGAAGAATATATTGTTTCTGGAAGGCTTTTCCCCATCTTCTAGATCATTGTAAATGCATTTACTATTCAATTATCTGGTATTTCCTTTTCTGTAATAATACTGAGTTGGATAAAAATATTTCAAGTATACAGACCAGGCGCGGTGGCTCACACCTATAATCCCAGTAATTTGAGTGGCCAAGGTGGGGGTATCACATGATCTGAAGAGTTGGAGACTAGCCTGAGCAACACACTGAGAGCGTGTCTCTACAAAAACGAAAAACCAAAAAAATTAGCTGGACATGGTCTTGTGTGCCTGTATTCCCAGCTACTGAGTGGGTGAGTCGAGGGAGGATCTCTTGAGCCTGAGAGGTCTAGGTTGATTGTGCCGCTGTACTCCAGCCTGTATGACAAAGGGAGACCCTGTCTCAAAAAAAAAAAAACCTATACAAACCTCCCCCCTTTTAAAGAAAAATGTATTATTGAAAAAACGTTGGAATTAGTGTTAGTTTCTGGGAAAACAAAACTAGGTGTATTTTTTTAATAGACAACATTTCCTCCTTTGACTTTTGTCATTGCATAGCTACATCAAATCAATCAATAAAACGGCATTGATTTGAGTTGTATCTTGACCACACTAGAATGAAGTGATTTGCTTACTAACACAGAGTGCATTTTAAAAACTTTTCCCCCAGAAGGAACTCCTAATTAACATAAATTCTAATTGCTTTTATATAAGGGTAGTAAAAGTTAAAGAATGGACCATAGTGACAGTTCCATAGCATTATGAATGTAGTTAATACCACTAAATTATCCACTTAAAAATGGCTAAGATGATAAATGTTCTATTATGTGTGTTTTACCACAATTTTGAAAAAGCAGGAAAAAAGATAAAGGACGCATTTGACTATCTACATTGAAATAGCACTTGTCTGGCAGATATGGATAGAGACTCATTCTCCTTGCAACTATAATGTTTTTTAAAGAAAGAAATGGCTGAATGACAAATACGTGGTTCTGAAAACAAAAAAAATCCAAAGATAGCCTATAATCAGAGTGCAAGAGACATTCCATGAAATATTAGTCAATGCAACTAAATTGAGGGGAATAAACAACAACAAAGCTCTGGTGGTCTAGTAATACTTTATTTCACGAACTAGAAGAGTCCCTCCACTGAGAAAGGTGACAGGAATCCCTTATGTTCTCCCTTACTTTCTACCTCCTGGATCAGGGCACAGGGTTGCCATCTTTTCAATAACAAGCAGCTTTTCTTTGAGTTTGCAGAGTTTCAGTAATGGCTTAAGAAAATGTGTGTGTGTGTGTGTGTGTGTGTGAAGTTTTGTATATATTGATTTGACACATTTTAGGAACTCAACCAATAGTACATATGTAACTGTGATTTCGGTTTCCTCAGATATCAGCTGAGAAAGCCTTGTACATACTATAATGTTTAACTGCTTTGTATGAAGTCCAGAGGTTAGTACCCTCCATTGGCTCCGTGAACATTCTCTCATCATAGACGTTTGGGAGCACTGAGTCACTTATTAAAGATAATGTGGGTAATTAACTAAGGGCTCGTTTAGACAGCACTTAACCCTTCCTTCAGTACTTATTGGAAGCCATCAGTGTTGGTACTCCACAAATCGTTAACTTCCTGCTTGGAAGCTAAATTAGAGAAATAATTAATTCATGAAATTAATAAACAAAAATACATAGTAACCTTTAAAATTTTGGAGAATCCACATAACCATAAATATTTTAATGAAATATTATGCTAACACTTAAAATTCATTTCTCAAAGAAGTTTAATGAAATGTGGATTTCTCTCTATAACATAATATTCAGAAGTTAAAACAGGGAATTGTGCAGATAAGGTATGATAAGGCACTAAAAAAAGGAAATAAAATGTTATTTTTTCTATCTTTCTGTGTGTCTGAAATTTTCAAAAATTAGAATACATTTCTCTCCATATCAGAAAAAAGTAAATATTATACATATGGGCTTGAGGATGTAGACAAACAACCAGTAAAATGGCCCAACAAATTTTTTTGGTTCGTTTTGTATCATAATGTAAAATATTGTCTTAAATCACACTATGATAATGTGAACTATAGGTTTTTCTGCTTCTTTAAAAATAGCAGACACTGATATTTCTGTGAATATTTTAAGCTATTTTACTTTTTATAGTATGTACGATACATCTATATACACACATATTTTGTTTTAACTATTTAAACAATGATATAAAACCATGTATCAGAGTCATTTTTTTCTCCTTTCCACTGTGTGTTTCCGTTCAATACCTGTTTACTCAGACATAATATTTACAATCAACTTTGAAATTTTTTCTGACCATACTGACTTAGTCATTGCTTCTACATTTTGTGATGCATTATGTGCAGTAGAAAATGGAGATGCTGTTAACAATTTCATAAGACTTACACTGCAAATTTGCTTTTTCATAGTTCAAATTTGTAGTGCATCTGTATGAATGAGTTGTATCTAAACTTCTGAAACAAGATTAATTGCATTTCTTCGTAGGAAATAGAGGATACAAACTAAGTTAATAATATTTTCTCATTTTCTCTATGAAATTAAAACTTTGTGATTTGTAAATATTGAGATATAAGAGAGAATTCAAAGGATTATTTTTTCTCTCTCTCTTTATAGTTGAATAGTCTGCAAAGAAGACCTCTGATAATGTTGATTTTTTTTTTTTTAGGTGTAGAGAAAATTCCCATTTGTCAACCATGCTGTTTTGAATTGTTCTTCAGAGCAATTAATGAAATCTATAGTAATCTGAGGAATAACTACCAAAATATAAGTCCTAATATCATATATAGGAATAACATGGCAAAATCACTCACAAATTCCCTGTTCTTAAGACTAAAGAAAAGTGGTAGAGCACAAAAACAAAAATGTCTGCCCTGAAATAGAGCAGGGGCAGATGAAGACATTGATATTTCACTGTAACCTATTCAGTAGATTGATTTTAAATCATTGTCAGAAACATGAGAAAACAAATTAAGAAGAAATAACCAGTTCAAAGTCTGTGCTACAAAAAACATATTTCTTTTTTTTTTCTTTCTTTCTTTTTTCCTTTCTTTTTTTTCTTGAGACAGGGTCTCACTGTGTCACCCAGGTTGGAGTGCAGTGGTGTGAATCTCGGCTCACTACAGCCTGCTTCCCAAGTAGCTGGGACCTAAGGCATGCACTGTCAGTCCTGGCTAATGTTTGTATTTTTTGTAGAGATGGGGTTTTGCCATGTTGCCCAGGCTGGTCTCAAGCTCCTGAGCTCAAGTGATCTGCCTGCCTCATCCTAAAAACCATATTTCTATTTGTTCTGTAATTTTGATTCTTTATAGCCATAAGTATATTATTTAATAGTATAGTCATTGAGAGGTAACAGTTCTAGGGTCATTAATGAATTCAAGGAATGCCGACAATGTTTGCTCACTGTATTCCTGGGGCTTAAGTAAGAGCTACTTCTAGAACCTATTCATGTTTGACTAATTAGCAACCATGTAATGCCATCTTATAACTATTTTGATCTTACTTTCAATGTTAGCCTAAATTTAGGTATAAGACTGGGAAACAGCTGATGTATTTTGGTAGAAATGTTACAGGAAAGGGGTCTGGATCCAAACCCCAAGAGAGGTGTCTGGATCTCGCACAGGAAAGAATTGAGGACGAGTCCACAGTGTAAAGCAAAAGCAAGTTTATTAAGAAAGTAAAGTGGTGAAAGAACAGCTACTCCATAGACAAAGTAGGGCGTTCCTGAAAATAAGAGGAAGAATGAGTCCACTCTAGGTACAGTACTCGTGTGTATATATATATAATTTAAAAAAACATCACAGGAGATGCGCTTTGCTACAAGGGCTTGTGACAAAGGATTGATTTTCTTAATTACTACATGTTGCAAGAATCAATATTATTGTCTTTAAAGAAAACTTAAGAATGCCTTTGTTCTCAAGATATTGGGATATCTGGACACTCCAAGTCCGGGTATGTTTAGTAAACATTATCAATCTGTTCCCTTGGCCATAAACATTTAGAGGGTAAGAATACTTAACTTTCTGGGAACGCAGCCTAGCAAGTCGCAGTCTCAATTTCCTAGCCTACCTCACTCAAGATGGAGTCACTCTTACTGGAACACTTCTTACAGAAGGAGCTCTGAACTGGACATTTGGAGCCCTGGACTTGTTCTAGTCTACCATTAACTGACCACATTTATAAACTTATTTTTGGCACTTTTTGGGTTAAATACTTATAGAGGAATAAAACATATGTTCCATAATTTCTTGTCAACATCCACATTTCTATGAAGCTTTGATGTTTCCTTAAGCGTGTGAAAACACCTACAGTCTATCTAATTTTGAGGGCCAACTTATTTACTTCTTGGGAAAATCCAGAGCAAGAAATGGGTTCCACAGAGACAACATGATTTAGGACATTTACCTAATGTACTACCCTGGACTTCTAGAGTAGTTTTAGAAACTGTTTTATTTCCCAGAAGTGAATGAGAGGCGGAACACGTGTGCTTTTTAGATCATGAGTACACATTTTGCTTGTGAGTTACAGGCTTAATTCTTGTCTTGATTTCTGCACCACACTGTTGGATACATAGTAGGCACTCAGTAAATATTCATGAATTGAACTTCTCCATTTTCCAGGTAACCAAATATTTAGCAATTAGCATCTATGTAAGGAAGCCCTGGAATGACTAAGGTTACTTAATTGTTGTAATACTGCTTATCAGGAACTCGATAGGTGTTCAGTAGTTCTAGTGTAATGATGGATGATGCCTATTTTTATGCAAGACTTGCCTTTCTGTAGCTGTTTGTCATTGCCTTTGATAATACCTCTTTTGCATAAAATATCTTAGGGCTTCCAGACCAAGGTCCTTATTTTTGTAAGATTATTGAGATGTTCCAAGATGCTTATCACACCATTTACAATTCCAAAATCTGGATAACCTAACAAGAATACCATGTACAATTGGGCTAAACATGCTAAAAAGTAACATGAAAGCAAATATCAATAATTTCCTCAAATAAAACATCACTTTTCTTTCTAATTTACCACATGACAGTGGATTTTAGACATTACATTCCCAGCATAAGAAGTTAATAGCAGCTAGAAGTTATAGATAGCTGAAGACTTAACTGATAGTCTGCAGAAGAAAAATTGAATGTGAATATTTAGAGCTCTTACATAAAAATATGTCAAGGTAATTTTTTAAATGTAAGGAGTTAATGCCAATAGTTGTGCAATAATTTTGTGTACTAATAATTACAGACATGCTATATGCTATATCTTACATTTATTCAAATACCTCTTTACACCTAGAATCTATTAGTTAGAGCTTTGGCCTTTGCTTTCAAAAACATTTACAACTATTCTTCTTACTGGTTCTCTCAAGTACTTTCTCCTTAAATTTCCCAAGCTGTGTAACTTATTAGAAACACTGAATATGAAGTAAACAATGATAAAAATATCAGCTAAAGAGCTCAATACACACATTCACTCGAGAGATTAGTGTGACCACGTAGAGTACTGACTTTATTTACTCACTTGTTTATTTACTTTTTATAAACATTAGTTTATATTCTATGCATGAAAGAAACTTAATGTACATAAACAGGATGTTGCTAGTTAAAAACTTAATAGATCAACCCCACACCAAAACTTTGATTATTAACCTGTATTTATCTATATAATGGGTTCTGCATGCACCAGGACCTCTTAATATATCAAAACCTTCTTGTTGAGCCAAGCTAAATTATGTACTCCTTATGTTTTTCCAAGACTAATTGTTTTTTAATACCTTCATGTATGACATAAGCCCTTGAAGAAACTGACTGTATCAGTTAAGTAAATAAATAAATGTTCTGAGAACACAGAGACAAAACATAAAGTACTTACTTGTTGATTGTTTATAAATATTAGATTATGAAGGGATGTTAACCAGGTAGGACACATATATATGCATTTACGAATAAAACAACTCACTACAGACAACATCCATTTCAGTGTATGACCATCAGTTTTCCCAATATTATTAGAATTCATTAATTATGAACACATACTAACTCAATTTAAAATAAATTTAAAAGATTCTGCTCAATGAAAAGTTTCATAATTAATTTACAAACCACATTTACACTAATTTATTTCTTGATTTTCAGACTTGGAGCTAAGTTATATAGTTGAAGGGTTAAAAAACAGGCCAGATGCAGTGACTCATGTCTGTAATCCCAATACTTTGGGAGGCGAGATGGGTGGACCACCTGACGTCAGGAGTTCGAGACCAGCCCGACCAACATGGTAAAACCCTGTCTCTACTAAAAAATGCGAAAATTAGCTGGGCATGGTAGCGGGTGCCTGTAATCCCAGCTACTTGGGAGACTGAGGCAGGGGAATCACTTGAACCCGGGAGGCAGAGGTTGCAGTGAGCTGAGATTGTGGCTTTGCACTCTAACCTGGGTGACAAAGCAAGATTCCATCTCAAAAAAAAAAAAAGCAGAAATTTCCGATGCTCATATTATATAGTCTAAATATCTTAGTGAATAATGAAAGTGAACATAAATAGTATCAAACTACAGCCAAGACTTCCAAAAGAATAAGCTACTGAAAATGCAAAAATTGAGGAAGGAAACCGAACATTGGGCAGAGAATGGAAATATCCAAGGAGACTCATTTTTCTCTTTGCACTGTTTTTCTCAGCTCTCATTAAGTTTTTCATTGTAAAAAAATTAGAATCTCAGTCAGTCATTCTGCCCAGAAGAGATATTTGGATTAGAGAGAATTCATTTTATATTTTTGCTTTTTACATTAGCAATCTAATGAAAAATGATAATTACTGAGCTGACAGTGAAATTCACAAAAATTATAGAATCCCAAATTTACTAGTCAATTCCACATTTGGTAAACTTTAACTGTATGAGTTATCATCACCACTTGTTTAACTCAGTGTGCATCTACTATGAGATAGGCATGATCTAGGTATTGCAGACATATCGGGCAATAACAAAGATGTGGTCTCTGTCCCCTTTCAGCCTATAGTGAAAATAGAGATTTAAACCAGTGAATCGAAATCTGATGATCATGCTGAAAGAGAAAAACATCATGTTTAGAAGAGTGTCAAAAGCATTTGCTGAAGGATTTCTGTTAAGGTTTATAGAAGAAACAAGAATTCAAAAGTGTTAGAATAACTGGAAACTCATATATATATATTTGTGCATGTTTGGTTAGTATTAGGAAGTCTCACAGATCTGAAAAGAGCAAACAGAAACACAGGTGGCAATATAATAAATAGAGGCATAGGAAAATCATGGCCTTTCTTCTAATCGTTTTAAAGTTCGAGTTGAAAATAAAATGCTTTTCAAGACAAAGGTGAACAGAACTGTCTTAAAATGTAAGTTCATTATAGGATTTTCAAAGCATTGAGTTGGTTAAAATAATGTTGAATATTTCTATAAGTATCGTAATTGAAAATTAATTAAGTAAATAGGTATATTAGTCTGTTCTCACGCTGCCAATAAAGACATACCTGAGACTGGGTACTTTCTAAAGAAAAAGAGGTTTAATGGACTCACAGTTCCACATGACTGGGGAGGCCTCACAATCATGACAGAAGGCAAAGGAGGAGCAAAGGCAAGTTTTGCAGGATGACAGGCAAGACAGAGCTTGTTCATGGGAACTCCCATTTATAAAACCATCAGATCTCATGAGCCTTATTCACTACCTTAAAAACAGTATGAAGGAAACTACCCCATGATTCAATTACCTTCACCTGGCCCTGCCCTTTACATGTTGGCATTATTACAATTCGAGGTGAGATTTGGGTGGAGACATAGCCAAATCATATAATTGTGCCCCTGGCCCCGCCCAAATCTCATGTTCTCACATTTCAGAACCAATCATGCCTTCCCAACAGTCCCCCAAAATCTTAACTCATTTCAGCATGAACTCAGAAGTCCACAGTCCAAAGTTTCATCTGAGACAAGGCAAGTCCCTTCCACCTATGAGCTTGTATAATAAAAAGCAAGATAGTTACTTCCTAGATAGAATGGGAATCCAGGCATTGGGTAAATACACTCTTTTCAAATGGGAGAAATTAGCCAAAACAAAGGGGCTACAGACCCTATGCAAGTCTGAAATCAAGTGGGGCAGCCAAATGTTAAAGCTCCCTAATGATCACTTTTCACTCCATGTCACAAATCCAGGTTACACTGTTACAAGAGGTGGGCTCCCATGGCCACGGGCAGCTCTGCCCCTGTGTCTTTGCAGCATACAGCCCCAGCTTCTGGTTACTTTCATGAGCTGACGCTGATTGTCTGCAGCTTTTTTAGGTGCACAGTATAAGCTGTTGGTGGATCTACTGTTCTGGGGTCTGGAGGACAATAGCCCTCTTCTCACAGCTCCGCTAGGCAGTGTCTCATTGGGGACTCTATGTGTGGGCTCCAACCCCACAGTTTCCTTTCACACTGCCCTAGCAGTAGTTCTCCATGAGGGTCCCACCCCTGCAGCAAACTTCTGCTTAGACATCCAGGGATTTCCATACAGCCTCTGAAATCTAGGCAGAGGTTTGCAAATCTCAGTTCTTGACTTCAATGCACCAGCAGACTCAATATCACATGGAAGCTGCAAAAGCTTGGGGCTTACACCCCTGAAGCCATGGGAGGAGCTGTACCTTGGTCCCTTTTAGCTATGGCTGGAGTGACTGGGACGCAGGACACCAAGTTCCTAGGATGCAGAGAGCAGGGCCTGACCTACTGATCCCTGGGCCTGATCCACAAAACAAATTTTTCCTCCTGCGCCTCTGAGCCTATAATGGAAGGGGTTGACATGAAGATCTCTGACATGCCCTGGAAACGTTTTCCCTGTTGTCTTGGGGATTTCTGCAGCCTGCTTGAAGTTTTTCCACAGACAATGGATTTTTCTTTTCTATCACATCATCAGGTTGAAAATTTTTCAGACTTCTATGGTCTGCTTTCCTTTTTAACATAAGTTCCAATTCAAAACCATACATTTGTGAATACATAAAATGAAATGCTTTTAATAGCACCGTAGTCACCTCTTTAACACTTTGCTACTTATAAATTTCTTCTGGCAGATGCCCTAAATCATCTCTCTCAAGTTCGAAGTTTCACAAATCTATAGGGTGGGGCAAAATAACACCAGTCTCTTTGCTAAAATATGACAAGAGTCATCTTTGTTCCAGGTCCCAACAAGTTCCTCATCTCCATCTGAGACCATCTCAGCCCTGATTGTATTGCCCATACCACTATCATCACTTTGGTCAAAGCCATTCAACAAGTCTCCAGGAAGTCCCAAACTTTTCCACATCTTCTTGTCTTCTTCTAAGTCCTCCTAACTGTTCCAACCTCTGCCTGTTACCCAGTTGCAAAGTTGCTTCCACATTTTCAGGTATCTACTGCAGCATCCCACTCCACCAGTACCAATTAGTCTGTTCTCATGCTGCTAATAAACAGATACCCAAGACTAGGTGATTTATAAAGAAAGAGAGGTTTAATGGACTCACAGTTCCACACGGTTGGGCCTCACTATCATGGTGGAAGACAAAGAAGGAGCAAAGGCACGTCTTACATCATGGCAGGCAAAAGACAACTCGTGTAGCAGAATTCCCATTTATAAAACCATCAGATCAGGAGTGGTGAGAGAGGGCATCCTTGGGCCAGTTTTCAAAGGGAATGCTTCCAGTTTTCACCCATTCAGTATGATATTGGTTGTGGGTTTGTCATAAAGAGCTCTTATTATTCTGAGATATGTTCCATAGTTTATTGAGAGTTTTTAGCATGAAGGACTTTTGAATTTTATCAAAGGCCTTTTCTCTATCAATTGAGATAATCATGTGGTTTTTGTCATTGGTTCTGGAAGTTCTGGCCAGGGCAATCAGACAAGAGAAAGAAATAAAGGATATTCAATTCAAAGGAAAAGAGGAAGTCAAATTGTTCCTGTTTGCAGATGACATGATTATATAGCCCCAAATCTCCTCGAGCAGATAAGCAACTTCAGCAAAGTCTCAGGATACAAAATGAATGTGCAAAAATCACAAGTATTCCTATACACCAATAACAGACAAAGAGAGAGCCAAATCATGAGTGAACTCCCACTGACAACTGCTACAAAGAGAATAAAATAAAATACCTAGGAATCCAGTTTACAAGGCAAGGACATCTTCAAGGAGAACTACAAACCACTGCTCAATGAAATAAAAGAGGACACAAACAAATGGAAGAACATTCCACGCTAATGGATAGGAAGAATCAAAATCATGAAAATGGCCATACTGCCCAAGGTAATTTATAGATTCAATGCCATCCCCATCAAGCTACTAATGACTTTCTTCACAGAGTTGGAAAAAACTACTTTAAAGTTCATATGAAACCAAAACAGAGCCCACATTGCCAAGACAATTCTAAATAAAAAGGACATAAGCAAATGGAAGAACATACCATGCTCATGGATAGGAAGAATCAAAATCATGAAAATGGCCATACTGCCCAAGGTAATTTATAGATTCAGTGCCATCCCCACCAACCTACCAATGACTTTCTTCACAGAATTGGAAAAAACTACTTTAAAGTTCATATGAAACCAAAACAGAGCCCACATTGCCAAGACAATTCTAAATAAAAAGGACAATGCTGGAGGCATCATGCTACCTGACTTCAAACTATACTACAAGGCTACAGTAACAAAAACAGCATGGTACTGGTACCAAAACAGAAATATAGACCAATGGAACAGAACAGAGACCTCAGAAATAACACCACACATCTACAACCATCTGATCTTTGACAAACCTGACAAAAACAAGAAATGGGAAAAGGATTCCCCATTTAATAAATGGTGCTGGGAAAACTGGCTAGCCATAAGTAGAAAGCTGAAACTTCATCCCTTCCTTACACCTTATACAAAAATTAATTGAAGATAGATTAAAGACTTAAATGTTAGACCTAATACCATAAAAACCCTAGAAGAAAACCTAGGCAATACCATTCAGGACATAGGCGTGAGCAATGACTTCATGACTAAAACACCAAAAGCAATGGCAACAAAAGCCAAAATAGACAAACGGGATCTAATTAAACTAAAGAGCTTCTGCGTGGCAAAAGAAACTACCATCAGAGTGAACAGGCAACCTGCAGAATGGGAGACAATTTTTGCAATCTACTTATCTGACAAAAGGCTAATATCCAGAATCTACAAAGAACTTAAACAAATTTACAAGAAAAAAACAAACAACATCATCTAAAAGTAGGCAAAGGATATGAACAGACACTTCTCAAAAGAACACATTTATACAGCCAACAGACACATGAAAAAATGCTCATCATCACTGGTCATCAGAGAAATGCAAATCAAAACCACAATGAGACACCATCTCACACCAGTTAGAATGGCGATCATTAAAAAGTCAGGAAACAACAAATGCTGGAGAGGATCTGGAGAAATAGGTAGGCTTTTACACTGTTGGTGGGAGTGTAAATTAGTTCAACCATTGTGGAAGGCAGTGTGGAGATTCCTCAAGGATCTAGAACTAACAATCCCATTACTGGGTATATACCCAAAGGATTATAAATCATTCTACTATAAAGACACATGCACACGTATGTTTATTGTGGCACTGTTCACAATAGCAAAGACTTGGAACCAACCAAAATGTTCATCAATGATAGACTGGATTAAGAAATTGTGGTACATATACACCATGGAATACTATGCAGCCATAAAAAAGGATGAGTTCATGTGCTTTGCAGGGATGTGGATGAAGCTGGAAACCATCATTCTCAAAAAACTATCACAAGGACATAAAATCAAACACCACATGTTCTCACTCATAGATGGGAAATGAACAATAAGAACACTTGGACACAGGGCGGGGAACATCACACACCAGGGCCTGTCAGAGGGTGGGGGCTGCAGGAGGGATAGCATTAGGAGAAAAACCTAACGTAAATGACGAGTTGATGGGTGCAGCAAACCAACATGGCAGATGTATACCTATGTAACAAACCTGCACGCTGTACACATGTACCCTAGAACTTAAAGTATAATAAAAAATAAAAAAATAAAACCATCAGATCTCATGAGCCTTATTCACTGTCATAAGACTAGTATGGAGGAAACTGCCTCCATTATTCAGTTATCTCCACCTGGCCCCCTGCTTGACACATGGGGATTCTTACAATTCAAGGTAAGATTTGGGTGGGGACACAGCCAACCCACATCAATACAACAGATCTTGAATTTTTAAACATCTTTGTCATTAGATAGTTATGCTGTATCTTACATTTATATTTTCAGGATTTTGGAAATAAAAATGTTAATTTATGATTAGCAAATTTTATTGTTGTATTCTCTTATATTTAAGAAATTCCTTTCAGAGACATATGTTTAACATTGTCATTGAAAATCAATCAGCCTTTAAGAATTTCCAGGTTGCACAATAAGAACTTTAATGATTTGATGATATAACAATAGTGTTATATAAAAATATCTGCTTCTTAGCATCTAGTTCAGGACAATATACTTCTTGGGTTATAATCAAATTGTCTTGCTTGATGATGATAAATTATTTCTACATATTCAATTTTGTTATTATTAGGACTTACCAGATAATGGAATTTAGAGAAAAAATAGCCACACCACTTGCAAAAGATATAGCTGTAACATACTTAATTTTTAAATGTAAGGTTTAACTGAAAAAAGTTGTTGCTATGTAGTAATATAATATATTGCATTAATACATGTTCAGACTCATTATATTTCCATTTTTTTCTATTTTTCATAATTTCTCTGTTTTATATTCTGATTCAAATACATATGCAGGCCAAATGCTAGATTTAATTTAGAATAAAATTAGTGATAATCACAGAGTTTTAATTGACAGAAAACTGCTACTATTTGTAGGTTATTCCAAAAACTATATTATAACTACATAGAAGAAGAAACTATAGTAAAAATAACATTTTATGTGACAGACCCATAACCTGTTCACAAGATAGAACAGGCAGCCCGAAAAATATTATTGTAGCTGCATTAATTTAAAATGGAATTACATTGTTAAAAATTGGAAAGAAAAAATAAAGTTTGAAATAGAAATCTTTCTTTTGCTCCACTCAAATAGAAATTACAGGGCAATTTCAGCTAAGAGGATTTCCTGTTTTATTCAACTTGAGGTCATTCTATATAGTTTGTGTGTTTTTTTTCCTTTTTTTACCCTTCGGTATTTACTCAGACAAGGTCAACAGTCTATCTGGAGTGTTCTGCAATCATCCATTTATTTTAAAGAACCAGCCTTCCCTAGTGTTAAAATCCTTCCTATGCCATTTGTGAGATATTATCTGGCCTTTCTTTTTGTTGCCTGTTGTGCCTATGCATCCAAATAACAGACAGTCAATTTCCTCTAACTCTTCCATGAGTCAGCAGGCTGTGATAGGTCAATTGATATAGTATTATTTTTGACTTTCAAAATATATGCTTAATCTTTTCATTATTAATTGGATGACTCAACTATGAAAAGTATTTTCTGACCTAGGCTCAAATAATTTACTGTATTATGTGGGTAATGCAAAATAGAATCTTTGGCCATTGCTAGTATTTTTCACTGCTAAGTAGTGAAACATTGCAGATAATATATTCTTACCGGAATTTAGCATTTAGACATAGTTTAATAAGAGAGTAAGGACTATAAAACTGATTTGTGAATGAGGGGAAATGTGAAGGAATTAAAATTTTGTGTAGAGTAGAGCACTTTACTTTTTTTATGAAACATAAAAAATGAAAATCTAATTGAAGTTTCCTTAAGTGATAAAACATTCCAGACATAAGTAAGTTATTCAAAAGATAGCACCATGTGGCGTTTTGGCATTATCTACTAGTCTTGAATAAGGTATTTTTTAAAAAAACTAAATATCTTCACAGCAATTTTGTCCCAGCCTCTCTCTTGATTCTAATTATTTTGAGGTTAGCAATTGCAACTTATTCTCCTTTGTGTCCTTTATTTGTTTAGCACTATGCTATTGCTGAGGATAAGATGATGTATTCTGAGGTATTCTGTAGAACAATCATGCTAGTTTCAATTACATGCAGCTCTTAGAGTTGTTTTCCCTTCAAAAACATGTATCTCCTCTGGGTCTGTTCAGGAGTCATGAAACCAAGAATTATATCAGATATATAGCAGGAACTACAAAAGCAAACTCTGACTATTTGCTTATGGCGTAATTTTAGAGTAGCCAAAGGAGAACATGTTCAAGAGCAACATGTATATTCAAAGATAACATTTCTGGATAAATATGTACTTAAACCAAAAAACGTAGAGATTTATTAATGACCAGTTTATTCTTATTCTTAGTCAATTATCTCAGCTACGGAGTGGCTTATCTCAGCTGCGGACAGATCAGTAGCTCTGATCATGTCATTTTTCTATTTAAATCCTTTGATGACAAACAATGTCCTTCAAGGTAAAGTCTAAATTCCCAGTAAGTGTTGGTATATTTCAAGGTTCTGTCCTCAACAGTCTTTTCCGCTACTGTTTATTTTTTCATAAAGAAAAGTAGTAAAATTACATCTACTTCCATGACTTCAGTGAACATCCACTTATACTACCTATGTACACTTCAATTTTGAGAAACTAACTCCATAAATCTGACAACTGCCAATGTAATCACCTACATTTAATCTCTCAAATCTATTCCTAATCTCATCATCTAACCCACAAATCTTGCTGCTTCTAATTAAATTTTATTCCATCATCACTTTAGTATTATCCAGGTAAGGTTATAATAGAAAACAATAATAACAAAAAAACGTAGAGATTTATTAATGACCAGTTTCTTCTTATTCTTAGTCAATTATCTCAGGTATAGAGTGGCTTTTCAATCACAGAATTCTGATCATGTCATTTTTCTATTTAATCCTTTGTTGATAAACAATTTCCTTCAAGGTAAAGTCTAAATTCCCAATAAGTGTTGGTGTATTTCAAAGTTCTGCCTTCAACAGTCTCTTCCACTATCGTTTATTTTTTCATAAATGAAAAGTAGTAAAGTTACATCTACTTCCATGACTTCGGTTAACATCCACTTATACCACCTATGTACACTTCAATTTTGAGAAACTAACTCCATAAATCTGACAACTGCCAACATAATCACCTACATTTAATCTCTCAAATCTATTCCTAATCTCATCATCTAACCCACAAATCTTGCTGCTTTTAATTAAATTTTATTCCATCATCACTTTAGTATTATCAAGGTATGGTTATAATACAATGTTAGGCAGCAATCTAGACCCAACAAGGCACTATCACCCAGCATGGCAGGCCCTTTGTTAGGACTCCCCTCCCTTCACTCCCTGCTAAGACTCTCAGCGCGCAAAAAAAGCCTGCGCGGCCAAAAAATCCCCGCTCTGCGCACACGTCTTTCCTCAGAAACCGAAACCTACAAACCCCGCCTACCTCGCCCTATAAAAGGCCCCCCGCCATACCCGCCCCCATGGCGACTTCCTCGGCTCTCCCCCTACAGGATGGGTGAACCTCGCTCGAGCCCAATAAAGGATACCTTTGTTCTCATCTGCCTCCTGTCTTCTTGCTCGGCTCCCCATTTACATTACATAGAAAACAATAACAAAAAAATCTCAAAACAAACAAAAATTCAGTGGTTTAATAAGAGAGTAAGAACTATAAAACTCATTTGTGGATGAGGGGAGAGGTGAAGGAATTAAAATGTTGCATACAGTAGAGCACTTTACTTTTTTTATGAAATATTAAAAATCTAATTGAAGTTTCCTTAAGTGATATAACATTCCAGACATAAGTATGTTATTCAAAAGATAGCATGGCTGGGGTGCTATGGCTGGGGATTTTGCTTTTTATAGTTTGTATTCAAGTACCCAGGCTATGGGAGCAGCCGCTATGACATTATTAGGCACTGTGTGGCAAAGGGAAAGAGAATGTGGACAATCACAGTCTGGCTTCTAAAGCTTCCACTTGGAAGTAGACATGTCAATTCCTGAAGGTCATTGGCTAAAGTCAGTCATGTGGCCACACCTTCCCACAAATGACAGCCTCCATTGTTCTTGGAGGAACACCACAGATACTGTAACATAACAGTAAGGGAGGAGACCACCCCTCATATTGTCTTATGCCCAATTTCTACCTCCAAAGAAAGAAGAAGTAAAAACTAAAAGGCAGAAATGAAATCCACAGGCAGACAGCCCGGCGCGGCACCCTGGGCCTGGTAGTTAAAGATCGATCCCTGACCTAATTGGTTCTGTTATCTATAGATTACAGACATTGTATAGAAATGCACTGTGAAAATCCCTATCTTGTTTTGTTCCGATCTGATTACCGGTGCCTGCAGCCCCCAGTCACTTACCCCTTGCTTGCTCAATCATGACACTCTCACATGCACCCCCTTAGAATTGTGAGCCCTTAAAAGGGACAGGAATTGCTCACTCGGGGGGCTCGGAGCTTGAGACTGAAGTCTTGCCAATGCCCCCGGCCAAATAAACCCCTTCCTGCTTTAACTTGGTGTCTGAGGAGTTTTGTTTGCTGCTCGTCCTGCGACGTTTCTTGGTTCCCTGACCAGGAAGCGAGGTGATTGGCGGATGGTTGAGGCAGCTCCTTAGGTGGCTTAAGCCTGCCCTGTGGAACATCCCTGTGGGGGACTCCGACCAGCCCCAGCGACACGAATCCTGAGAGCGCTCCCGGGTAGGCATTTGCCCTGGTGGGACGCCTCCCCAGAGCAGTGTGTGGCAGGCCTCGTGGCTGAACACCGGGAAGGAACAGGCACTTGGAGTCTGGACATCTAAAACTTGGTAAGACTAGTCTTTGAAACTTGCCCACTCTGTTTGAGTGGAAGCGTGGCCTGATCACCCATGGTGTGCCTTTATTGGCACTTTGGTTTTGGTTTTTGACTTAACTTGGATTGCTTCATACTTTGGTTTTGGTTTTGATTTGGTTTGAATTGCTTGACAGGACCGATCTTGGGAACTTGCCCACTCCATTCTAGTGGAAGTGTGGCCTGATCACCCGCGGTGTGCCTGTACAGGCACTTTGGTTTTTGTTTTTGACTTGACTTGGATTGCTTAATACTTTGGTTTTGGTTTTGACCTGGCAGGGTTTCTGGATACTCTGATTTTGGTTTGGTGTAAACTACAAAAGTGTGTGTGTGCCCTTTTTACCTGTTCTTTTGTGGTGTGCGTGTGGTGTAAGCGTGGTGTTTTGTCTAGAGGAAACATGGGTGAGACACAAAGTAAGCCCACCCCACTAGGAACTATGTTGAAAATTTTCAAAAAAAGGATTTAAGGGAGACTATGGAGTACTATGACACCAGGAAATCTTAAAACTTTGTGTAAGATAGACTGGCCAGCGTTAGAGGTAGATTGGCCATTAGAAGGAAGCCTGGACAGGTCCCTTATTTCAAAGGTATAGCAGAAGGTGACATGCAAGCCAGGGAACCCAGACCAGTTCCTGTACACAGACACTTGGTTACAGCTGGTTTTAGACCCCCAACCCCCAACACACAGTGGTTGAGAGAACAGCAGCATAAGCGGCTGGCAGAGGCAAGGAAAGACCAGCAGAAAAAGAGAAAGGAAAGAGACAGAGAGGAAAAGAGGCAAAGAGAGAGAGGAAGAGACAGACAAAGAGGGAGTCAAGAAGAGAGAGAGAAAGAGAGAGGCAGAGAGAGAGAAGAGACAGAGGCAAAAGGAAAGTCAAAGAGAGACAGACAAAGAGAGAAAGAGAGAGATATACAAGTAGTTAAAAAATAAAAAGTGTACCCTATTCCTTTAAAAGCCAAGGTAAATTTAAAACCTGTAATTGATAATTGAAGTTGATAATTTCCATAACTCTATAACACTCCAACACCACTTTGTTGTCAGTGTAAACAAGGGCGTATCCTGAAAGCCCTGAGGCCTTCCTATCAAAAAAAAAGTCCTTAACCCAGTAACCCAAGGATGGCCCAAATGCATTCAATCTGTAGCGGCAAAGGCTTTGCTAGCAACGAAAACAAAAAAACAGTAAAAATAATACATAAATAAATCACTTTTAGAGGAAACCTCATTGTGAGCACAACTCACCAGTTCAGAAGTATCCTGCGGGGGGGAGAAAAAAAAGGGGGGGCGGAATTTATATAAAAAGAGTGTTATATGGTAAATTCTTGTCCTGAAATAAATTAACTGGTTTTAAAGAAAGAAATGTTTGTAATAAGTCAGAAAGTTAACTAGGCCTCCTGAATGTAAAACTATTGAAAAAAAAAGTAAAACAGTTCATGTGCGAGGTGTATAAGAAAAACAAAATATACCTTTGGTAAAAGGATTATAAGGAGGCATAAGAATGTACATTTTTACCTACATTAAAAAGTTAAAAATTACTGTTTTGAAGGTTTAAGCAAGGTTTAAAACGTTAATTGTAAAGCACATTCTGTGTGTAAACATATTAGCTAAAGTTAAAGAAGTATCATCCAGTTTTTCTGTGAACTGGACATTAAAGTAAAAGCATAACAGGTTTTTCTTAAAGCACCAACCTGCTCTTTAGCAAAAATTATAAAAGGTTAAAAAGAGTCTATAAAATCTTACCTTAAGGTCAAACATTAAAAATTAAATAAATACATTTACAAGGTTTTATTAAAATTAGGTTTAACATTAATAACACACTAATATAAAGATAAAATTTAGCTTATCTGGTATAAAAATCATATGAGAAGCACTGTTAAATGTAAAATGGTATTTGGCTTTCTTTGGTTGAGAAACTAATAAAAATAGGTGCTAAAGGAAATTTCTCAGTAGAAAGGCACTAAGGACTATAAAGTCCACTACAAAGTTCTCCACATTTAAAACAAAAGGTCAATTTCTTAAAAATTATATACTTGGTTTATCTTCCACTTTCCTTTCTTGCAAAGAAAAAAAAAACCACAAAACTGAAAGTCTTTTAGCACATGTACCACCCCTAGAATTTCCAGTAAACCAGCACCAGCCTGAAGATCATGTTCTCATCGAAAGGTGGAAAGAAGAAAGACTTGAGCCAGCCTGGGAAGGACCCTACCTTGTGCTGCTAACCACCAAGACTGCTGTTCGTACAGCAAGAAAGGATGGACTCATCACACCCGAGTCAAGAAAGCGCCACCCCCTCCCGAGTCGTGGGCCACAGTCCCAGGGGAAAACCCTACCAAACTAAAGCTAAGAAAAATTTAACTCTTTTAATCTATTCTATTACTCTTTCTTCTTTCCTCGTTCTATTGCTGACCATCTAGTTATTAATATAACCAAGTCGATTTCACCTCAAACTATTGCATTTAATGCTTGCTTTGTTATACCCTGTGAGGACTTGCCAAGTCAAAGACAGCTTTCTACTTCAGAAAAGTACTTCTGTCCCTCCTGACTCTCCTCAGACTAGACATTGGTAAACTAGGACCATTTAATCCGGGGAGATTTCGATAAAGACCCCAGTGCCAACCAGGAGTGTTGCCCCCCGATGTACAGCTTTCATGACATAGTTGGTCCAACGTTCTGTGGACCACTAAAGAGCAAGGATGGGTGGCCCCAAATGGTTTTTGTAATTTCCCTAAAATCATACATTCATTTTACTAGAGGATCATAGAAGTTAAAGACTTAAAAAAACTTTAGCACTTAAGACAGGATACCAAGATGCAAATGCCTGATTAAAATGGATCAAATATTACATCTGCACATTAAACAAAAGCAATTGTTATGCTTGTGCACATGGCAGGCCAGAGACCCAGACTGTCCCCCTTCCACTAAGGTGGTTCCCCCAGTTGACCAGGCGTAGGCTGCATGATAGCTCTTTTCCAGGATTCTACAGCCTGGAATAATAAGTCATGCCAAGTTATCTCTGCTATATCCCAAAGTCCCTGCGGGTCAGCCCTCGAGGGCCATCCAGCTTCCGTCTCCCAACACTAAGTTCACTTTGTGTCTCTCACGGCAGGGATGAAACTTAGCATTCCTTGGAGACCTGAAAGGATGCAGTGAGCTTAAGAATTTTCAAGAGCTTATCAATCAGTCAGCCCTTGTTCATCCCTGAGCGGATGTGTGGTGGTATTGTGATGGACCTTTACTGGGCACTCTGCTGAATAACTGGAGTGGCACTTGTACTTTAGTCCAATTGGCTATCCCTTTCACTCTGGCATTTCATCAACCAGAAGGGGAAAGAAAAATAAGACATCATAAAGCGAGAGAAGCCCCTTATGGGTCTTTCGACTCTCATGTCTATTTAGACGCAACTGGAGTCCCACGAGGAATACCAGATCAATTTAAAGCTTGAAATCAAATAGCTGCTGGATTTGAGTCAATATTTTAGTAGGTGACGGTTAATAAAAATGTAGCATAGATAAACTACATCTACTATAACCAACAGCAATGAGTTTTTCATGAGTTAAAAGAAAAACTCACGTTGGCCCCAGCCCTGAGGCTACCTGACCTGAAAAAACTGTTTACACTCTATGTGTCGGAAAGAGAAAAAATGGCAGTTGGAGTTTTAACCCAAACTGTGGGGCCCTGGCCAAGGATGATGATACTACTCCCAATATCGAAGTAGGTGTGCAACCCCCTGTGACATTATTCCCAATATCCACATTGGGAGATGATGACATGATGCCCAGTATCGCAGGGGATGTACTCCCACCCTGGATTATTGTTCCTTATGTCGAGAGCGGGAGAAGATGATATTACTCCCAATATTGCAGGGGCTGTACAGCCCTCCTGTGATATTGTTCTGAGTATCCTAGGGAAGAGAGGATGATACTACACCCAATATCACAGCAGGTGTACACTCACCTAGTGAGTGATACTGTTCTTAAGGTACTCCACCTTCCCCCACCAGGGATATTGTTCCTCATGTCCAGGGGAAGAGAGAATAACATTATGCCCAACATCGCAGGGGGTGTACACACCCTCTATGATGTTGTTCCTAGTATCCAAAGGTAGAAATGATGACATTACTGGCCATATCGCAGGGGATGTACACTCTGCTGTGATATTCTTTTTGATATTCAGGGGAGGGGAGAGGATAACATTGATCCCAATATCGCAGAAGGTGTACAGACCCCTGTGATATAGTTCCTAAGGTACAGAGAAAAGAGAACAATATTATGCTCAATATCGCAGGGAGTGTAACCCCCCTGCCTCCCGTATATTGTTCCTAATAGGCAGTGGGGTAGAGGCTGATATTACTCCCAATATCGCAGGGGTGTACACACCCTCTGTGATGTTGTTCCTATCATCTAAAGGAAGAGATGATGATATTACTCCCAATATCGCAGAAGGTGCACACACACCTGTGATATAGTTCCTAATATCCAGGTGCGAAGAGGATTATGATATTGCGGACAGCATCGAAGGGGGTGTACAACTCTTCTGTGACGTGGTTCCTGATATCCAGGGGGTGAGTGGATGATATTACTCCCAATAACGGAGGAAGTGTACACCACCCTGTGATTTTGTCCTTAATAACCACATGGGGAGAGGTGATATTACTCCCAATATAGCAAGGGGTATACACCCCGCGTGTGATATGAATCGTAAAATCGAGAAGAAGAGTTAATGACATTGCTTCCAAAATACAATATCACCCGCTCTGTGATATTGTTCCTATCATCTAAAAGAAGAGATGATGATATTACTCCCAATACCGCAGAAGGTATACACCCCCCGTGTGATATTGTTCCTCACAACTCGTGGGGGAGAGCATGATAGTACTTGAGATATGACAGTGGCTCTACACCCCATCTGTGATAGGATGTGCCTCCCAACAGAGTAGCAGGTGGACACCCGCCCTGTGATATTTCCCCAAATATTCAGGGAAACCAAGGATGACATTACCCCAAATCTCGCAAAAAGTGTACACCCGTGGTGTGATATGGTTCCTAATCTGCGGAGGTGCAGAGGATGCTATTAGTTTTCACATCGCAGGCTGTGTACACACACCCTGGGAAATTGTCACTGATACCAGAAAAAAAGAGAATGGTGATAATGGACACAGAACGCAGGAGGGTGAGGCACGCCCCGTGATATGGGGAGTAAGAGCCACCCCATTCTTCCCCCCCACCCCCCGGCTCTTACGATCCACATCACAGGGGGGTGAGGCACGGATGATTGCCATCTGTGTGCGGTCGACTGCGGACACCTGATTCCGGTCAGACAGAGTCCCGTGAGACTTTGCTACGAATTTCCGTTGCTCCTGAGATGGATTTGACTAGTCCAGGGGTGGGTTTCATCTCTGCTGGCGAAGGTTGAGACCTGCATCTCGAATCGGATCTTCTGTTTATAGTTTTGCTGCAGGTGCCCACCTCGGTTTCCCAGAATACCTACCCCCTCTCCCAGTTCTCTCTCTCAGAAACAAACCAAGCATTTTTATCTCAGAGACAAAGAGCAGCATTTGGAGAATTTGTAGCATGTTTAATGCAAAATTGATTCCAACACTATGTTTCCATGAAACAATGGTGCTCTGCATTTCACATTTTCTGAAATGTTATATATTTAAAAACCAGGTAGTTTTCCAGCTTATTGAGAAAAATTATTGTTCATATATAATTATTTTTCAGTTTTAAGTTTTTCTCCCATGATATGTCTTGGGAAAAATGATATATACTATATATAGTTATATATATTAGACGTACAGTATATATAGTTATATATACTATATATATGCGTATAGTATATATAGTTATACTACTATACATATACACATTATATATGTGTGTATATGTATATATGTATATATACACATATATATTACACATTATATATACACACAGATACATATATCGTGTTAGATACACACAGACATATATAATGTGTTATGTATATATAGATAAAATGTGTTACATGTATGTGTGTACACATATACACACACACACACAGAGTCATCCCTTGGTATCCAAAATCTGTGGATGCTCCATTCCCTGGTATAAAATGGTGTAGTATTTGCTCATAACCTATGCAATTCTCCCCTATACTTTAAGTCCATTGCTGGACTTATAATACCTAATGAAATGTACATGGTATGTAAGTAGTTGTTACATTGTATTATTTGGGGAAATAATAACAAGAAAGAAAAAATGTGCATGCGTTTAGTATAGACAGTTATTTTTCAATATTTTTGATCCTTAGATGTTTGTTATTTTACTTTTTGTAAGCTGCTAACAATTCAAAGAAAAGTGAATATTTTACATATAATATATTAATAGTAATAGAAAACATCATTGGTCATTTGTCTGACTAATTCTCCACTCTGAATAGTATTAGTTCATATTATCTATTTTTATTCTACCAAAATATGTCATGGTTTTAACATTTTATTTGTTTTTAAAAATAATAACAAGGATAAAGCAGAGTAGAAGGGGAAAAAGAAGAAAAAAGCCAAGAAAACAAAAGGAAAGAAACTGAAATTAAAATGCCTATACAAAAGCATATATTAAAAAAGGTTATAAGTGGAAAATAGAGACATAACTTTAGGGGGAAAAAATGCGTATTTGTAGTAAAAGTCTTCCTAGAGAGTTGCTGCATCCATTTCTAGCTTTGTTGTAGGAAGGATGTTCCACTTGGGATTGGACTGAGATGCTGCTGGAATTCCCCAAGATGATTAAGTATTTTCTTTTACTGATAATTCCTTTCCAAGGCCATTCAGAGAGAGGATCTGCACATTAATTATCCAGTAACAGGAGCAGTCCTTGTTGCTTCTGCAGAGAGACTCTGACCTTCCATTACCTGACATAAAAGTAACCCTAGAGCCCCAGGATTTGCTTTTCCAATACTACAAAGCAGCTACAAGCCCTAAGAGGAATAACGCTGTCCTGGTAACGGGGCGTCCAGCAGAATTACACCAGGCTCACATCTCAGAAGACCGGTTGTCTTGCTGGGTTATGATGCCCTTTCCCAGGCAATAATTATAGACAAGCAAACCTATTTAAAGTCTTGGCAATATTGTTGCAGATTACGATGATTAGGTTATTACAATCAAGAAATAGCATCAGTAATAGAACCAGAAATCTGAGCTAACATGATTCCTGTTAAAACTAATATTTTCACCCAATAGGCAAGTACCTTTATGGAAATGTTTCCCTAAAAGTTTAAAAAATTATGTCCTTTTAAAACATTTTAATAATAAAATTATTTTAAAAATTAAACTGTAAAAATAATCTATTATTAACTACAAAAAGACAACTAATTTTGACATTTTACTGTCAAAATTATTCATACTTATTCTTTGGTAAAATGAATAGATTATTTTACAAAAATAAAATGATGTCTTATTTATAAACCTAATTTCCTCATTTAATATATCATTTTCTCTTTTCAACGAATTTTGTACTTTCTTATGATCGTATTATTGTTTGAGAGTTTAGATAATACCTAGGGTTTTGTTGTTATAAGCAGCACTGCATAGAAAGGGTATGTCCCATTCTCAAGTTTATAAATTATGATTTGCATATCTGCCTTTAGCTATTATTTCTGATAGTCTTGATTTGCAGATATACCTTGAGCTATTATTTCTTCAATAAAGGAAGAGAGAGAAATTTGGTTACAGTAGATTAAACAAAGGTTATATTTATTAACCCTTATTTAATCATCACAGACAAGCAAACAAGTTTAATCAAAAGAATAGAGCTGAAGCTCAATATTTAAACTGTGCATAAAAATACGGCATTTGATCTAATCAAGTCAGCCAACAATGAGCACGCCACATGTAATGTTTGCTCTTCAAATCTGGAATTCATTCCCTCTGTCACTCTAATTCCTGGACCCAATTTGAAAATAGTTTGCATTTTATCCTATCTCACAACGTTTTATGTTTGCTAACCAAATATAATATGTTTGAAGACTTTGTCTTCCTGAATGTGACATTGTTAAAAATCAAAGGTGTTTAATAGGTACAGCTGCTAATGGAATAAAGGATGTGCTTTTTAAAAGTGACAAGCATAACACACACACACACACGCACGCACAGAGGGGAAAGGAGTTCTGATCCTCTCTTTACTACTCAAGGCTTTTAACATTTGAGTTTATATATATATGAGATTATATATTTTCTTGACAAGGCTAAATGTGACATCTGAGTGAATGGATTTTTATGAAGTGTTGTTTTCTCATCTAAGTTCTCCCATCCAAAGCAAATATTTCCACATAGAGGAAATGCGTGTGTGCAAAAAGAATAGAGGTGAAACAAGCAAGGCTCTGTAGCAATTTCCTGGGTAAACAGAGCAAAAACGATAGTGTGGTCCTCAGGTTTTTTGTTTGGTTCCCCTACAATACTGTTAGTAATATTTCAGTAAGTCCCATAAAAGGAAGACCAAATTCACCCAAGCTAAGGATGTCATCTTAATGAGCTAATCACAGGACAGAAATCACGACGCTGATTCAGACAAGAATGAGGCTGTTCTGCACATGGGGTGAGAAGAGACTGGACTCTGGGTGTATCCTCAGATCTTGTGAGACTTATTCACGACCACAAGAACAGTACGAAGAAAACCGCCTGGTCTTCCTTTTTCTACACCAGTGAGGTGGACTTTCTGTTTTGTAAGGGGAAATCCCTTCTACTTGGCTCTCATTCTCTCTTTGCCTGCTGCCAGTGTAAGTCGTGCCTTTCACCTTCCACCGTGATTGTAAGGCCTGCCCAGCCACATGGAACTGTGAGTCTGTTAAACCTCTTTTTCTTTATCTAAAAAAAAAAAAGGAAGACCAGGGCACCCATGTTCAATTACTTCATAGAAGCTGGGGTACAGTTCTCTAGTTTACCTTTCTCCAAAATAAGTTAAGTTGGGCTTACAGAAGGGCTTACTCCATTTTTGTTCTTTTAAGTTTACTTTTCTTTCTATTCATTCAACAAATAGACATTGAGCTCCCGATTTGCTCTAGGTCCCAGATTACAGTAGAAAACAAAACCCCAGAAAATCCCTGTCCTCAGGGAGCTTTAATTCTAGTGGGAAAGACCGGATAGAAAAGAAAACTCAAACAGTTCATTAGAAGATAGTCAATATGGAGATAGGGAATCTTGGGATTGGTGTTGCAATTTAAATCAGGTTGCCAGAGAAATCTCGCTGAGACAATTAACAACTGAGCAAAGACTTGAAGGAGGAGAAGCAGCGAGCCATGAAGACAATTAGAAAAGACATTTAAAGCAAAGGGATCGATTGTCAAGACCCTAAAGCAGGCGGGCTGAGTGTGTTGGAAGTGCAGTTAGCAAGGTTGGGGAGGGGATACAGAGGGGTACTGTGTGAAAGCTATCAGGGGCCTGCACGTTAGAAGGTCTCTGTAAGGCTTTTACTCCGAGCAAAGTGAGGACACCAGCCATTTCGGAAGGAATCCATTTGGCTGCTTTGTCGGAAATGCTCTAACTAGGATGAGAGACGAAGGTGATTCAGACAAGAATGAGACTGTTCTGCAGATGGGGTGAGAAGAGACTGGACTCTGGGTGTACCTTCAAAACACAACCAGCAAAATTCAAGAGTAAAGATGATGCTACACATTTTGTCTTAAGGAACTAGAAGGCTGGCTCTAGAGAAAGAAGACAGAATTCAGACAGTCCATTCGGGAACTGTTGGGTTTGACATGTCTGCTACTCATCAAGTGAGGCTTCAGGAGATCAGAAAAGCAATTCTGGAGCTCAGCGGGGCTGGGCCAGGCAGATACATCAGGGAGGCGTCAGGCTCTTAACAGCTGGAGACTAGACCTGGGGCCTGATGAAACTGAGTCGGGAGAATAGGGTCTGGAGGCAGGAAACTAAGGCCGGTTCATGCTGACTTCCTAGAACTAAATCAGAAGGAAAACCCCCACTCTCCACGCCTGGCAGATGAAAAAATCAGAGTAACTCTGATTGGTCCCCTCCCACAACCAATCAGACTGATCTCTGGCCAGGTCTTCATTTGCATAGGAGTATAACTTTGTAACTTCACTTCAGCCTCTGATTGGTCGCTTTCTTCAACCAATCAGATGTTTGCATAGGGTGTGACTTTGTAATTTCACTTCCGCCTCTGATTGGTCACCTCCCACAACCAATCAGACTGATCCTGGCCACTGCTTCATTTACATAGAGTGTACACCAAGTAACCAATGGGAAACGCTAAAGGGTATTCACCTCCCAGAGAAACTCAAGAGTGGTTGGGTTCTTGAGCCACCTGCTCGGTCTGCACCCACTCTGTGGAGTATGCTTTTGTTTTCAATAAATCTCTGCTTGTATTGCTTCGTCCTTTCCTTCCTTAGTGTGTTTTGTCCGATTATTTGTTCAAAATGCCAAGAACCTGGACACTCTCTACCAGTAACAAAATCATTCAAGGAGTGAGTGCAGATGAGAAAAACTCCAGGATGGAAACCTGGATATTCCAAAATTTGGAGGTAGAGCGGCGTAGAGGATTGAGAAAGCAAAACAATTTAAGGCAGAGAAACATCAGAAGACTACAAATCCAAGGCAAAGAAGGGGAGGAGGAGCCATTGACTGTACCGCCTGCTGCTGGCCTGCCCCATAGAGAGAGCTCAGGAGCACCGTGGAGTTCGGCATGCAGAGATCATTGCCAACCTTGGCCAAAGCAGGTTTCGTTCTTTGTGAAAGAAAAGCACACAGGAGGCCAGACGCAGTGGCTCACTCCTGTAATACCAGCACTCTGGGAGGCCGAGACGGGCGGATCACCTGAGGTCAGGAGTTGGAGACCAGCCTGGCCAACATGGGGAAACCTCATCTTTACTAAAAACACACAAAATTAGCCGGGCGTGGTGGCACACGCCTGTAATTCCAGCTACTCGGGAGGCTGAGGCAGGAGAATCGTTTGAACCCAGGGGGTGGAGGTTTCAGTGAGTCCAGATCGTGCCACTGCACTCCATCCTGGGCAACAAGATCCAGACTCAAAAAAAAAAAAAAAGAGAGAGAAAAAGAAGGAAAGCACACAAGAGAGCGTTTAAAAGAGAGTGAGTGCAAAACTACTGGAGAGGACACAGAGGGGAAATTCTTTGTTATTTTATTTTTATTTTAAAAATTCTAATTGTGGTAAAAAGAAAACATGCAATATACAATGTACAGTCTTAACAATTTTTAAGTGTAGTCTTCAGCAGCATTAAATAGATTCACATTGTTGTAGAAAGAAATCTCCCGAACTTTTTCTGTCTTGTAAAACTGAAACTCTGTAACCATTAAAGAACTCCACGTTTCCCCTCACCCCAGCCCCCAGCAACCACCATTCTACTTTCTGTTTCTACAAAGAATATGAAATTCTTTAAAGTAGTTTTGCTGGGAAAATGGAGGCCCAGAAAATTTGCATTTCTAACCTATTCCTAAATGATGGTGACAGTGCTGATACGGGGCCCACACTTCGATAGCCACTGGTCGATGGCACACAGGCTGACAATCTTAGGTGAACAGTGGAATTGTTTAGAGGATTGTAAAACGTTCTAAAAGCTGAAAGCCACTCCCAGACGGTCTGATTTAATTGACTTGGGGTGTGGCAGGAGCGCTTGTATTTTTAAAAGTTCCCAGGTGTTTCTAATTTGCAGCCAGTTTGCGGAGCATTGATCTTTAACAAGAGGAGAGAAAGTGGATACCTGGGGACCCAGCTTGGCAGCTGAGTAGCTTACAAAGAGTGAAGAACTCTTAGAAATTCTTCTATGATTCCTTCAATTATCCAGGCAAAACTGGAAGCCAGATAAGCTGAGAGCAATGCTGGAAGATGAGCTTTTGGAGGTTGTGAAAAGGAAATATGAAAGCGAGTTTGAGGGTAATGAGAGAGTGAATAAACTGGAGGAATGTCCTTTTCCTAAGTCTGTGATTACGAATCTCAAGTTAGATCATCCAGAGAGCTTGTGAGTTTTTTCTTATCCTATGTTTGGCTGTACAGGGGCAGGTATGGAGTAAGCAGAGGCAGATTGAATTGTGCTTGTCGTTTTCCAAGGCATCCCTGATCATGTCACATAAAATGAGAGCAGGCAGGGTAAGAGGGTGATTGTGATGGTTAACCTGGAGACAGCGAAGTGACAGAGCCCGTACTTTTAGCTCCCAAAGACATGGATTGTGGGGAAAGGGTCCTGGGGAGAGGGCTGGAAGGAGGAGAGGGGAAGGTGGCCTGTGAAAGACCTGAACTTGAGATTGAGGGGTGGGTATTATTGGTAACAACAAAGTCCAGGGCATGACCACAGGCATGCGACGTCTTAGGAGGGGATCCAGAATTCCTTTAGAGACAGAAGGAAAGGAGCATGGACAGAAAAGGAGGAGACACAAGGAGATGTCCTGGGATGCGCTGTGAGGTCCGGAGGGGCAGGTGAAGTTTGAAGTGTTGGGAGGTCCAGAGAGTCATGAGGGTTTTGAGCATGGGAGGCAGTGAGTGACCTGGGAATCTGGTCATCCTTGGAGTATGACACAAATAAGAAGCAAAGGACATGACAGGAGTGTCACTGATCTCAGAGCAGATAGTTATGAGGAACCTGCCTGTGTGGGAAGTTAGCAAGACACAGGGCTGTGTGTGTCCTTCTCCTCTCTGCCGTCTGACGCAGAAACTTATTTTAATGACAAGGCTGTCTCTTGACCCTTTCCAATGAAGGCATGAAGGGTTTGGCAAAGAGGTCTTACTCAGAGATCTCCCTATAAATTTCATTTACACATAAGCAGTGCAAAATGTTAAATGAGATACAATGCTAAAAAATACACAAGATACTTATGTCTAGTAACATTAATAGATACATACACAAATCCTTTCACACAGGACAAGAGGTATATAACATATTCCTTAAGAGAGGTTAAAATAAAGTATCATGAAGTTTTGGAATGAAGGAAGCATAGTTATTAGGGATAAATCAGAAAAACTTCATGAGAGAAGTGCATTTCAGCTACACCTTGAAGAACAGTTTGGATTCTGACAGATACAAGACAAGATTGGGAGATGTTTCAGCTGGTCTAAAGGAAAAGAGCAAAAATGGGCTGGACGTGGTGGCTCACACCTATAATTTCAACACTTGGGAGGCTGAGGTGGGCAGATCATCTGAGGTCAGGAGTTCGAGACTAGCCTGGCCAATATAGTGAAACCTTGTCTCTACTAAAAATACAAAAATTGTATTTTGTACATGTGATGGCGCATGCCGGTAATCCCAGCTCCTCAGGAGGCTGAGGCCAGCGAATCACTTGAACCCAGGAGGCAGAGGTTGCAGTGAGCCGAGATCACGCCACTGCATTCCAGCCTGGTCAAAAAGAGCAAGACTCCATCTAAAAAAAAAAGAAAAAAGAGAAAAAGAGCAAAAATGTTGAGGTGTAAACTCGTGGGGTTTACCTGGGTCACCATCTTTCTTGGCCAAAGGATGGAATCTCTCTGGGGGAATTATGGGTGTAATAGGTTTCTCCCTACATGAACCACAGGGGACTCAAAGGTGTATCGGTTAGGTATGAGGTTGGCCGCAAGCAACAACAACAACAACAAAATCTTAACCAGCAGTGGCCACAAAAATGTTTACTGTATTTTTCTAAAGGGAAAACAAAAGAATTCCTAGGCAGGCAGTGTCTGGGCCTGGACACTGAAGGATGACAGCCAAAACATCCAAGGAGCATGCAGTGCAACTTTTTAAAAAAGTCATGGGTAGTTTAAGTTGAGACGCATAAGAAATAAGGTGGGCAGTGGTGGTTATTGACACAACGGATTCCAGCGCTCCCATCTAACCTGTCCCATTAATGGGATTATCAGCTCTTATGTAAATCATAGTCTCCAATTCCTTCTTCGGCTCTTTGTCTTCTATTTGCTTCTGTGGGAGTCGGTTTGGTGGTCTCTCTCTGTGTGGTGCACATGTGTGCATGTGTGTGACACAGGAAGTGGTATAAACTTGTAGCCCAGACCAGGGACATCTCAATGCCTGGGTTCCTCATCCGATTCTACCATTTTCTCTTCCCTAACCATTGGACAATGACTGAAGCTCCTTAAGCTTTATATGTCCATTTAAAACATCCTTTTATGGGAAAGGAGATCTAGGTCAAAGTGCTCATTCCTGCATCCAACACTTATCAAATATTTCAAAATCATTTCATTATTTCTATATTCAGTTTGTAACATTTTACAGATGGATTTCACAGTGTTTATAGCATTCCATAGAAAAAGCACGTATTGGTCCTCCCCTGGCTAGAACTTTAATTTTTTACCCTTTCCAGCCTAGGTAAAGCACAACTTGCAAACGTCTGATTGACTGAATGGTTTTCTCTCTTGAATACAAATACTTTTACCACCTTTGTTCCTACCCTTTTATCCCAAATCCCATCATTTCTTACTTGCTACACGCTTCCCGCCCCCTCTGAAAAAACACATAACTGATCTCCCAGCCTGCAATTATTCACGCCTCTGCAATCTACTCTACAATTATTTCTTAGCTATGCCTTTTAGAGACATAGGTATATAATCCTACTATTCCACGACTTCATCATTTGTTGGCTGATACTGAATGTCCGAACTGTGCAGTTTGGAATTTGCAACAGTCACTTTCTATTGGCTTCCTCAGTCCCCCTCCCACTCCATCCTTTATTTCTTTCCTGTACCATGAGGCTAAGTCATCCAAGTCCCTGGGCTGCTTCCTCAGAGGCTCCAGGGCACCTCTTCTCCTGGCCTCCAAGGTAAGCTTTCTTAGTCCCGCCTCCCTGGGCTCCTGAGAGAGGGTCAGCAACGGGGTTTCCGGACTCACCTGCCCTCCTAGCAGCCTTGTCTCTTCCCTCACTTAAGCTGGGGGAGAACTGCAACAAACCGACCAACATCTTTCACCGCCACAACTGCATTTATTCCTAATTCCTCTCTGTTCTTTCCAATTAGTCACCACAACCTTCCTTGTCTCTTGTCCCTGCATGTTCTGCATAAAGAGACGGACACAAAAGGAATTGATGACGTCTCCAGGCGCCCATGATGCATAGGGACAGCTCACAGGAAGCCACCTTTGTGTACAAGACGGGTCTCTACCATGGCCCAGGGCTCGCTGGGTTCTGTCCTCTTGACACACTGCCCTTGCCGGCCGTTTCAGCTGGGAGACAGGACGGTGGCACATCTGATAATTGCATAGTAAATTCTATGTGAACACTTGGAAGCTGTGTCTTCCTGAAAATTACATGGTAAATAATTACATTTGTAGGAACAAATAATTCAACTCTTCGTTACCATGTCAAATGCAATTTTAAGATCTGATGAGGCAAATCTTGTTTAGGAGATGAAAACAGAAGATATAAACCAGATAATTGCCAAGTGATTAAACGGGAAGTGCCATGCGTGTATGATTAATGCGAAACTGGGAAGCGTTGGGCAGGGAAGGAACTGGAGTCTCCCCTGTGGCCCAGTGCTCTCTGAGCCAACAGCAGCAGCAGAACTCACCAAGCGGCATTGGTCTAATTCACTCTGAGCATAGCACACTGCATAGGACAATTTTGTCCATGTGCCTGGTTCGTTTAAGACCCTCTCGGCCGGGCGCGGTGGCTCAAGCCTGTAATCCCAGCACTTTGGGAGGCCGAGGCGAGTGGATCACGAGGTCAGGAGATCGAGACCATCCTGGCGAACACGGTGAAACCCCGTCTCTACTAAAAATACAAAAAACTAGCCAGGCGTGGTGGCGGGCGCCTGTAGTCCCAGCTACTCGGAGGCTGAGGCGGGAGAATGGCGTGGGCCCGGGAGGCGGAGCTTGCAGTGAGCCGAGATCGCGCCACTGCACTCCAGCCTGGGCGACAGAGTGAGACTCCGTCTCAAAAAAAAAACAAAAACAAAAACAAAAAAAAACCCTCTCCTGGCTAAGAGTGTGTCTCAGGCCTGTAATTCCAGCACTTTGGGAGGTCAAGGCGGGTGGATCACGAGGTCAGGAGTTCGAAACCAGCATGGCTAACATGGTGAAACCCTGTCTATACTAAAAATACAAAAATTAGCCGAACATGGTGGGGGGCGTCTAATCCCAGCTACTTAGGAGCTGAGCCAGAAGAATCACTTGAACCCAGGATGTGGAGGTTGCAGTGAGCCGAGATCGTACCACTGCACTCCAACCTGGATGGACAGGGCAAGACTCCATAAAAAAAAAAAAAAAAAAAAAAAAAAAAACCACACACACACACACAAAACAAAAACAAAAACAAAAAAACCCTCTCCTTTTTCCTAAAGAGTTCATAGCCTCAATATTTCCTTCTTTCTTTCTGTCCCTTACATTCCCTGTGTATCCTCATTCCCTCTTCCATGTTTTCTGCTCTCGCTGTTCTTTCTCTTTTGCTCAAGGGGGCTTTTCCTACCTAGAGGTCCTGCCTTGTCATCTGTTTGAAAGGTTCCTTACAATCAGCCTTTTACGAATATTCTGTCTGTAAGTCATCTTGTCTGTCTTTCTTATGTCAGCAAGTCAGCCATAGCCTCCTGCTGCTAAGAGGACCCCTTGGTCTCTGTGTTCACTGTTTCTGAACCTCTCGGTTCTCCCCATCTGTCCCCATGCCCCACCTCCAGCCTGCTCTGGTCTGGGTAAAACACACGCAGGTGCAAAGCACGTGTCATTCCACGCTACAGCCGCTCCATCCCCACGGTGCTGTATGTCCAGCAGTTCTCCCAAAATGAGTCATGCTGAGTCCTTACAAAAGCAGGCATAACATGGAAAGATACAACACTCCTAGCTTAATTCATGAAGAATTAGATGCCCTGAACATAACAATAACAAGCAGAGAGATTGAAATCGTAATTTAAAAATTACCAACAACAATAAAAAAGTCCAGGACTAGACAAATTCACAGAAAAATTCTGCCAGACATTCAAAGAAGAAATTGTACCAATCTTGTTGACATTATTCCACAAGATAGAGAAAGAGGAAATCTTCCCTAAATCATTCTATAAAGCCAGTATCACCCTACTACCAAAACCATGAAAGGACATAACAAAACCAGAAATCCACAGACCGATTTCCCTGATGAAGATAGATGCTAAAATCCTTAACAAAATACTAGCTAACTGAATCCAACAGCATATCAAAAAGATAATCCACCATGATCGAGTGGGTTTTATACCAGGAATGCAAGGAAGGTTTAACCTTTGCAAGTCAATAAATGTGATACACCACATAAACAGAATTAAAAAACAAAAAATCACGTGATCTTCTCAATAGATACAGAAAAAGCATTTGACAAAATCTAGCATCTCCTTATTATTAAAACCCTTAGCAAAACTGGCATACAAGTGGCATACCTCAATGTAATAAAAGCCATCTATGACAAACCCATAGCCAACATAATACTGAATGGGTAAAAGTTGAAAGCATTCCGTCTGAGAACTGGAATAAGACAAGGATGCCCACTCTCACCACTTCTATTCAACATGGTACTAGAAGTCCTAGCCAGAGTAATCAGAGAAAGGAAAGAAATAAAGGACATCCAAATCAGTAAAGAGGAAGTCAAACTGTCACTGTTTGCTGATTTTATGATTGTATAGCTAGAAAACCCGAAACACTCCTCCAAAAAGCTCCTAGGATTCAGCAAGGTTTCAGGATACAAAATTAATGTACACAAATCAGTAGCTCTGCTATACACCAGCAGTGACCAAACTGAGAATCAAATCAAGAACTCAACTCCTTTTACAATACCTGCAAAAAACTAAATAAAATACTTAGGAACATACCCAACCAAGGAAGTGAAAGACCTCTACAAGGAAAACTACAAACCACTGGTGAAAGAAATCATAGTCGACACAAACAAATGGAGACACATCCCGTGCTCATGAATGGGTAGAATCAATGTTGTGAAAATGACCATGCTGCCAAAGGCAATCTACAAATTCAATGCAATTTCCATCAAAATACCACAATCATTCTTCACAGAACTAGAAAAAGCAATCCTAAAATTCACATGGAACCAAAAAAGAGCCCACATAGACAAAGCAAAACTAAGCAAAAAGAACAAAACTGGAGGCATCACATTACCTGATTTCAAACTATACTATAAAGCCATAGTCATCAAAACAGCATGGTACTGGTATAAAAACAGGCATGTAAACCATTGGCACAGAATAGAGAACCTAGCAATAAAGCTAAATACTTACAGTCAACTGATCTTTGACAAAGTAAACAAAAATATAAAGTGGGAAAAGAATACCCTGTTCAACAAATGGTGCTGGGATAATTGGCTAGCCACATGTAGGAGAATGAAACTGAATCCTCATCTCTCACCTTATGCAAAAATCAACTCAAGATGAATCAAGGACTTAAATGTAAGACCTGAAACTATAAAAATTCTAGAAGATAACATCAGAAAATCCTTTCTAGACAAGGCTTAGGCAAGGATTTTATGACCAAGAACCCAAAAGCAATGCAATAAAAAAAACAGCTAGTACTGAATCAAACTAAAGAGCCTTTGCATGGCAAAATGAACAGTCAGCAAAGTAAACAGACAACCCACAGAGTGGGAGAAAATCTTCACAATCTATCCGTCTGACAAAGGACTAATATCCAGGATCTACAGCAAACCCAAACAAATTCCCAAGAAAAAAAAGAAAACAAAACAATCCCATCAAAAAGTGAGCTAAGGACATGAATAGACAATTCTCAAAAGAAGATATACAAATGGCCAACAAACATGTGAAAAAAAATACTGAACATCACTAATGATCAGTAAAATGCAAGTCAAAACCACAATGTGATACCACCCTACTCCTGCAAGAATGGCCATAATCAAAAAATTAAAAAATAATAGATGTTGGTGTGGATGTGGTGAACAGGAAACACTTCTACATTGCTGGTGGGAAGGTAAACTAGTATAACAACTATACAAAACAGTGTGGAGAATTTTTAAAGTACTAAAAGTAGAACTACCATTCAATCCAACAATCTCACTACTGGACATCTATCCAGAGGAAAAGAAGTGATTATTCAAAAACAGTACTTGCACATGCATGTTTATACCAGCACAATTTATAACTGCAAAAACGTGGAACCAACCCAAATGCCCATGAATCCACGAATGAATAACGAAACTGTGGTATATATGATGGAATACTACCCAGCCATAAAAAGAAATGAATTAATGGCATTCATAGTAACCTGCATGATTGGGGACTATTATTCTAAGTGAATTAACTCAGGAATGGAAAACCAAGCATTGTATGTTCTCACTCATAAGTGGGAGCTAAACTATGAGGATGCAAAAGCATAAGAATGACACAACAGACTTTGGGGACTTAGGAGAAAATGGTGGGAAGGGGGTGAGGGATAAAAGACCACAAATTGTGTGCAGTGTATACTGCTTGGGAGATGAGTGCACCAAAATCTCACAAATCACCACTAAAGAACTTACTCATGTAAACAAACACCACCTGTTCCCCAATAACGTAGGGAAATAAAAAATTTTAAAAAAAAAAGAAAGAAAGCATCACATTACACACAGACGCCCCATTTCTCCAGCGGTTCATGAAAAGACGGGAAGCTGGATTCCAAGAGGAGGGAATAAGATTAGTGAAGCAACCAGAGAGATCCTTAGATCCTTATCAAATACCTTTTTTTTTTTTTTTTTTTTTGAGATGGAGTCTTACTGTGTCACCCAGGCTGGAGTGCAGTGGCACCATCTCGGCTCACTGCAAACTCCGTCTCCTGGGTCCAAATGATTCTCTTGCCTTAGCCTCCTGAGTAGCTGGGATTATAGGCATATGCCATCATGCCTGGCTATTTTTGTATTTTTAGTAGAGACGAGGTTTTGCCATGTTGGCCGGGCTGATCTTGAACTCCTGACCCCAGGTGATTCACCCTTCTCAGTCTCCCAAACTGCTGGGATTAGAGGCGTGAGCCACCATGCCTGGCCTGTTATCAAATAATTTCTCCAGCCCAAGGGAGCCTAGGAAGGCTGTCAACTGGCCATAAAATAGGGTCCCTGTTCCTGGAAAAGGGGAGCTACCTGGCTTACAGGACTTGAAAAACATCTGTTGTCCAACTGTACATGAGAAATGGAAAGGGCGAGACGAAGTGGAGAAGAGTCAGTTGTGGGCAGGAAGGAGAGCCTGTGTGAGGAAGACGACCTAGAAGAGATAGACTTCAAGTTCCAGGGCGACTGTGTGAGTGCCTGCTGACCGGCCCCATTCCATATTCTTTTTACCTCACCCCTAGCAGAAAGCCTTCAGAGAAGGGGATGTTGAATTGGCCAGGGAAACCAACGCTTGAGAATCGAGGCTTCTCCCAAGCCTCCCAAACTGAAGCTTGGGAAAAGGTTGCTTTCTCCTTCTCTTTCTAGAGGTTGCTTCTCCTCTCCTAAAACTTCAGATAGCAGGCGTTCTTCCTTTCCTGGCTAAGATCTCTCTTCTCTGATGGCTTTCAGCATCCTCTATCTACTGATTATTTTGATTGTCTATCTCTAGGCGGAAACCTCTCCTGAAATGCAGATTTGTGTAGCATATTGATAATGCCTACAGGAATGTGTGCAAGGAGGATCCTGAGCTCAACCGCCTCAGGCCCAAACCCTTTTCTCTAAGCAGTAACGATTGAGGAAATTGACATGTTATGCAATCATTGTCCAAACTCAAACTGGTTGTTCTGTTTCTCTTCTTCAATGCTGCTGCCCGTCTATGAGTTAAGCCTCCAAAACAAGTCTTGAATCAGTTATTTCCTGTGTTTGCTACCATAATCGCAATTCAAAATGAGAATGCCTAGTCTCTTGACATTTCTTTTTATTCATAATTCTTAAACATTTCACTGGACATTCATAGAGTGTTCACAGAGTAGGGAAAAGGCAGAGAAATAACATGAAAAAAAAACTGATAATTTTTCTTCTTGACTGAACTCAAGTTTATTTGTGGTTTTGTTTTTTAAAGTGAGAGTGAGTTTATTGAAAAGTAAAGGAATAGCCAGGCGCGGTGGCTCACGCCTGTAATCCCAGCACTTTGGGAGGCCAAGGCGGGTGGATTACGAGGTCAGGAGCTCGAGACCATCCTGGCTAACATGGTGAAACCTCGTCTCTACTAAAGAATACAAAAAATTAGCCGGGCGTAGTGGCGAGGGCCTATAGTCCCAGCTACTCAGGAGGCTGAGGCAGGAGAATGGCTTGAACCCAGGAGGCGGAGGTTGCAGTGAGCCAAGATTGCGCCACTGCTCTCTAGCCTGGGCAACAGAGCGAAACTCCGTCTCAAAAAAAAACAAAAAAAAAAAGAAAAATAAAGGAATAAATGGGTAGCTACTCCTTAGGAAGAGCATGTTCTGATGAGGAAAGGAGTTGGGGCTCTGAAGTACTTTGAAATATGTGGAATTGCAAGAGTAAATGCCTAACCTATTTTCTGTTATTGAAAAAGAATGGAGATGTTACATCATCTATTTTGGAGTTATAAGAAGAATATATGTATATTGTTATAGTCCAAATCTATATAGTTACAGATATGTAGAGATTATATATATATAGGTCATATATACATATACGCACATGTATATATACATATGTAATCTATGTGTATATATACATAACCTATATATACATATAATCTATATCTGTAACTACAAATAGTTACATTTTTACATATTTACATTCTACATATTTACATTGTATATATAACCTATGTATACATATGATCTCTATATTTCTCAACTTCTCCATATCTATATATGTCTCAATATATGTATATATAGCACATTTGTGATGATTAATTTTATGTGTCGTCTTCTGGACTGGGCCACAGAGTACCCACATATGCAGTTAAACATTATTCTGAGCGTTACTGTGAGGGTATTTGGATGAGACTCATGTTTGAATGCATAGACTGAGCAAGGCAGATTGCCCTCCCCTGGAGTGGGTGGGCCTCACCCAATCAGTTGAAGGTCAGAACAGACTGAAAGGCTGACCTGCCCTGAGCGAGGGAGAGTCCTTTCTGCCTCAGGGCCTTGGAGCTGGGACGTGGAGCTCTTCCTGTGCTCTTCCTGTCTTTGGACTGAATCTTTGGCTCTTCCTGAGTCTTGAATCAACTAAAGATGTTGGGCTTAGCCTCCATCACAAATTGATATATAAAATGATCCTGTTTGTCCTGATTCTCTGGAGGATCTCGGCTAACACCACACATACACAATGTAGACTGAGTCCCTTAGATGCTCTTACTCAGTATTGCTTCTGCGTAAAAAGCGGCTCCACTCCAGTACCTGCCTTAAAGCGGAGTTTAGAGGACAGAGGCCCTTCATGGGCCAAGATCTGTGGCTCTGCAAAGACACCCCAGCCCCGCGCCGTCCGTGGTGAAGAGTCCCCGCGCGGGCTCCCGTCCGCTGCCACACTTGGATGGTGTCCAGCTCTGCGTTCAGACAGAGGTGGGGTCTGGAATCCAGACCACAGAATGGCCGAACTGGCTCCGCCTCCTCCTGTGGTTCCAGCCCTTTTCTCACGGCGTTTCCGCTCTCCCCTTTGCTTTGCACCTTAGCACTCTCGCCATCGAACGTTTTGAGATGAGATAAATGGTGGGCTGTGGCCTGGGTGGAGGAGATGGGCCTTGAGAGCCGCTAAGTGGTTTCTGAGCCAGCAGAGCGTGGCCCCGGCCTGCAGGCGCACTCCCAGAAGGTCGTTAGCATCCCCTAACTCTTTCCCCGACAATAATATTGACTTCACATTAGATAAACATGAATCTTCTAAACAAGAGGTGAACACACAGGAACCGGCCTCCCCGCGCGATGTGCAGGAGAAGGCGGTGGGACACAGTCCATAGAGTTTAATTTCAGCTGTAATTACCTTTCCCGGTGAAGTGAGCCCTGTAACAAATGGAGCCGCCGCTGCAACAAGGAGCGCTGGGAGGAGAATAAAAGAGGTCGCCCCCTTTGCAGGACCAATTTCTGTTTTGAACAAAACCCATTATTAACAAATTAGGGCCATTAGAGGAATCTCTTTACGCCTTTTCTTTATTGAAAAGGAATTCAAAACAGGAGAGAGGCAGGCGGGTGGGTTGTGAGAACATTAGAGTGAATTCCAAGAAAGCACTGAACCAGCATTAGAGTCAGGGGTTAGTGTGATGATAAAAATGGGCAAGACCCCACACTGCCAGCCTCTGGCAATCACTGTCAGAGAAAGAGGTGAAGCAGATGCCTTCAGCTTTAGCCTGGTCTTCCAGGGGGCATCTTGCAATGTTTTCAAAGCCACCTTTTAACACTAATTTTCTAACATAAATCAGAATCCACCAGTCATAGCTGGCTCCATCTTTCTAATGTGTGCGTGTCTGAACCAAATAAATCCAGAGCAGAGGGTAAGGTGTGGATTTGATGATAGCCCCTTTTAAAGAAGCCTGCACTTCAGATAGCAAAGTTTCTATGGATATTTTAAATGAGACCGTTGAGAGCATCTTGACTTACAGACAATTTATCAGCCTCTCCAAATGTACAATGAAGGTTTCTTATAATAAATCATCCTAAAAAGTGACAATGGATCTCAAAACTGGCAATAATAACAAAAATCCTCACCAATGTGTGTCTGAATTTTAGCCACCTGATAAGATGCTTTCTTAAAACAAGCTTCCCCATTAAGTGGTTAATCAAGAATCAAATATATTCTTCCTTTCCTCTTACCCTGCCGCTCTGTAGAAAAACTGAGTAAATATAACCATGTAGATAAGAAAAGAATATGCCCAGTTGAAAGTCCTCTATGGTACCCAGCTTGCTTCAAAAGTCACCCTTTGCATAAGGTGATTGCCGTGCAACCCACTAAGGTTAATAGGGGTAACCTGACCTGCAGAGGGTTCAGCACTCCCAAAAGACACGGAAATGGATGGGCTGGAGAGATTGTTTTGGGAAATACATTATTCTGTATTCCCTTTTGAAGTGTCTTCAAATACAGTCCTGATCCACTTCAAGCTGCCCTTTTCTATATTAATTAATTTAATCATAATTAAATGAAAAATGTATTAATAATTACGCATAATTTGTCAGTAAACATGTTCCTGAAAAAATTAAAACTTATTAGAGTAGTACATGTGCATAGTTCATATGTGCATATATGTAAACATATATAATATATACATGAATGATGTATGTGTATAGGATACACACACAGGTATGTGTCAAAGCCTCCCAGATGAATAGTGCATGAAACCTGTAATAAACGCAGAGAGCTGCAGGGGTGAGGAGGGGGCCAGCCTAGACAAAATAGGAAGTGCAGAGTGTTGGCAATCACTGAAGCAGTATACCAGGTCTGCATAGGGTCAGTATAGAGTTCTTCTGATTTTTGTCTTACTTTGTCCCTGATAAAAAGTTTACTAGTATTGTACAAGCTCCTAGGTTTGAGAAGGGGGTGTCAGGGATGCTGATGTGATCATGGATGACTTCTGTCTACCAAAGCACCTGCCCATCTTAGACACTCCCATTGCCACCTGCCCACATCCTGCACGCTGGGGAAGTTTACACACTGTCTGCTCAGCGACATATCTGTACTTCCTCTCCATCTCCCACCCTAACATCGTCGACTCAGGACATGAAATCTGGGCAGTTATTCTTGACATCTATATTCACAGCAGTCTTTGGAAGCTCCACTCTTGACACCATGGCAAACTCAAGCTGTCTGTAGTATTAAAGTCACCAAAAGATGAAAGTCACAAAAACTGAAGGTCTAATTCCTCAGTGGGTCGCTGACCTCAACCTGGAGACACCTAGGGTGATTTCTGCCAAAATGGAGCAAGTCCTCCCCCCATCCAAATATAGGTCTTGCCTCTCTCCACCCACATCCCTACTTTTCTGTCCCCATGTTGCTGGCGGGAAGCTTACAGTCACATTTAGAGAGGGAGATGGTGCCACACTCTGTGGCCCTAAATAGCCTAGGGCTGGCTTTAGAGTGTCACGTGGTGTCCACTCTTCCCCCGTTTCTCTTTCCTTCCTCCCTTCCTCCCTCTTTTCCACCCTTCCATTTCCTTTCTTTCCCTAACTACCTCACTCCTTGCTCTTCCTCTTTTCCTCTCTGCTAAATTAGGAGTTTCTGAATAATTCGTTGAAAGTGTTTGTGGTAACAGTCGACTTGAAGCTAGGAAGAATTTGCACATTTGGAGACTAGCATCCAACAGTTGGCATCTTAGAAAGAAATTCCTGCTTGGGCATCATTTCTCAAGGTCAATATATTTTAAAACATGACATCAAGACCTGCCTTGGCTCTGTAAAACCCATGGTGTTGGAATATCTCAACAAGCAGGAAAAAGCAAGAGCGGGCAATGCTAATGACGCACCTGAAAGGTCCTCCCATGCTCTCGGGTGTTCAGAACCCGTGAAGGCTCCAGCTCTCAATATTCTCTGGAGGGACTGTGTGCACCAGCAATCGGGCAGAGAGCGAGTGACAGGATGGCACTTTCTAGAACAGTGCTTCCCACATACAGTCCAGACATTTCAGTAGCCACAACAATTATTTTAGGCATCTCTTATGGAAGAGTGCAGGAGAAATCTTTGGAGGAGAGAAGCTCAGAAGAAGAATGCAGATTGGAGAAGGAAGCAGGAGGGAGAAGGGGCATGGTCTCTGCCCCAAAGGAACTTATGAGACAGATGGAGGGATGATAGATCAGCAACGAAAATGCAAAGAAGCTAAAAGGATTTAAATAACTGCACAAGACAGTAACTAAGTCGAGGAAGGGTGGCTTACGCCTGTAATCCCAGCACTGTGGGAGGCCAAGGTGGGCAGATCACCTGAGGTCAGGAGTTTGAGACCAGCCTGACCAACATGGGGAAACCCTGTCTCTGCTAAAAATACAAAATTAGTCAGGCATGGTGGTACATGCCTGTAATCCCAGCTACTCGAGAGGCTGAGGCAGGAGAATCATTTGAACCCAGGAGGTGGAGGTTACAGTGAGCTGAGATTGTACCATTGCACTCCAGCCTGGGCAACAAGAGCAAAACTCTGTCTAAAAAAAAAAAAAAGGAAAGAAGAAAAAACCAGTAATAGTAGTAATAGAACTGCTGCTTGATACTATGTCCCCCCAAGTACAAATTACGTTATCCAGACAAGAGTTTCTGTATAAATAGAGATGTATTCCTTGGAAGGACAGGGAAAGTTTAATAGGGGAAATATGATTTGAACTCTTCCATAAAAAGGGAGCAGTAATTTCATTGGATGGAATGATGAGAGCAAACTCATGCAGATAAGAAATTGTCTAATGTGGAGGGCAGAAAATGCTTCAGTTTGGAAGCTATGGGTGGCATCATTTCTAGGATGAATCATGTGAGTTTACACATAGGCGCCATTGTGACTCATGTTCATATTTTAGAACAGCAATGGTGAAGAGATGGATGTGTTCCATTTATTTGATTTGCTTTTGTGGCTTACTTTTTACTATATAGTACATATGATAGCTGACTTTTAAAAATCTATCTGCTAGCCAGGTGCTGTGGCTCACTTCTGTAATCCCAGCACTTTGGGAGGCCGAGGTGGGTAGATCACTTGAGGTCAGGAGTTTAAGACCAGCTTGGCCAACATGGTGAAACCTCATTTCTACTAAAAATACAAAAATTAGCCAGGCATGGTGGTGCACGTTTGTAATCCCAGCTACTTGGGAGGCTGAGGCAGGAGGACTGCTTGAACCCAGGAGGTAGAGGTTGCAGTGAGCCAAGATTGCACCACTGCACTCCTGCCTGGGTGACAGAGTGAGATTCCATCTCAAAAAACATTAAATAAATAAATAAATAAATAAATAAATAAATAAATAAATAATCAATCTACCATGTAATTCTAATTTCATACAGATATCGGTGTTGATAAACTAAGTTGAGCCCATGGTCAAATCTACCCTGACAATACCAATGGCACTGAGGAAAGACCGAGGCCATAACATTACCTGCAGCCACTTTAACCTTTAAACCCATGCTTCCATTTAGAAAATAAAAAATGCAGCTCACTGCCAACGCTCATTTAATTTTACATAAACATGCTCTTTGAGGCTGAAGCAAATGTGACTGTTTAAACATGAAAATAAAATATAAAAACTGTCCTTGAAGTTATTTCTAAACAGAACCAACATAATTAGAATCAACTGAATTATCTGAGTCATCTATTTCACAATAATCAGGTTCTTCAAACGAATCTCTGGCCAACAACTGTTGGAGAGCAATGTTAACATCGTGAGTAGAAATGCTTTCTAGGGTTTGACATTTTCAGCGATTGAGAATTACTTTATTTTATAAATGGAAATACCACTACTAAAACTAGAATGCTATAAATAGAATGAGGTCTTTATTTTCCAAGGTGATATAGTAGAGCGATGTGAAGATGATAAAAGTGAGATATTTTGTGGCAACGTTATCTCTCAGGGTAAAGGCTGCAGCTGTAAGCACCCCTGGTGAGCATTCTTGGGGCAAATGAAAAAGGGGTTGGTGTCTTTTAACAATCTCTTATGGCTCTGTCATCTATGAACTTATTTTTTATTAGAGTACACTTTATTTAGTTATCTTAATTAAATTAGCAACTTCATATTGGTAAAACTCAAATAGCATTAAAAGATGTATGATAAACTCAACCAGATGCCCTCATCCGGTCATTCTCTCCTTCTTGGGCATGGAAAATATTATACAACTCACTGTTTTGTGGTTAACAAGGGTTGTGCTGCAAATTCTTATCAAGGAACTGACATGTCACTTCTTCTCTGAGATGAAAAAAAAGAAAAAAAACTTGAATGGTTCTCTAGCATTTTCTTCCTCTGAAAAAGGCGGCATTGTGTACCTTGGAACCACCATGTTGAATTGGTGGAGTTTACAGTCTTCAAGTCATAACGCTGCAGGGAGCTACCCTGGAGAACTGCCATACTGTAGAAGAATTTGTGTGAGAATGAAACAGTATCATTCAAAACCTCTAAAATTTAGGGGTTTAACTATTAAAACTACCTGCGTACTACAAGGGATTAGCAATCACTACAAACCTGAAAGCACAAACAGCAGCCCTCACCCCATTGCTGCAAATAACATCACAGAGAAAAGAACATTTTCACCTCCATTTATTCTGGTATTTATCTCATTAATTTTAAATAAAATACGTGTATTGTTAGACTTATTGATTTACTAATGTAATAATCATTGACTGATACCTCTCATGATGCATGAAATGTGGATCTTTTATACACACTAGCTCCTTTTCCATTCGTACTACCATCATATGACAACTTACACTGATATTGATAGTCCACGTTTACATTATTTTAATCATGTAAGTGTTGATCATTGCAGACAAGTAGTGGCCTATGATTATATTTGAATTTTTATGATATTTGTTTTTCCCAAAGTTAATAATTGCCTTTTTTTTTCCCCCTGCATCTTCTATATACCAAGTCTTAATCATTCCCATCAGAGTAGCACATGCTTATCAATATTTTCCCAAATACTCAGGTATATCAGATAATTAATCAATTCCATTTAGTTTCTTCCTTCTCTTCAACCAGGACTTTTACCTTCCTGGACAGCCAGACTGCTCTCAGTGTGGGGATAATCTTATTTACTGCTCTTTGAGTGAGAGCCACTGTTTTCAAATTTTTCATGGGTTAATGTCTACTCTGTCTGAAACAAATGCTCCAATCACTTCCCCCACCAAAAAAAGTGAATGGAAAATAAATTGATTAGTCTTTGGAGTGTTATAATATGCTATTCCATTTCTCATGCTTGAATGATAGCTAGGTGGTCATAGAATTCATGGTTAAAACTCATTAATTTTCAGCATCCAGAATTAATTCCGAGCTAGTGCCCAAGTCCAAGTCCACACTGACTCCTGTTCCTTTTTGTGGCCTGTTCTCCAACATGACCTTCTCCCTAGAAGTTTTGAGGTTATCCTGTTTATCATGGAGGAACTACAATTGTATCATTATGCACCATCATCTGATCTGCCTTTCTTCCAATGTGTTGAGTACCCAACGGACTCTTTCAGGTTGTAAACTCAGCTTCTTGAAGCCCAGTTCTTGTATTAAACAATCATTTCATTTCTATCCTTTTCTTTGTTCACTTTTCCTGGAATTATCATTAGTTAAAACTTGGATTTTTGCATTGCCTCTCTAATTTTCATACATTTTCTACTTTTTATCTTTTTGATATATGAGAGATATGCTTGTCTTTATTGTCCAGCTTTTCTATTGATTTCTTTTTATTTTCTCTATCACATTTTAAATGCGCAAGAGACATTTCTTATGCTCTGATTGTTCTTTTATTTTATAGCACCTTGTTCATCTCATTTCTTTAAGCATAAAAATTTTAGGATTCTCATCTCCCTTTATATTCTGTTCCCTGTGGGCTTTTTTCTGTTTAATTGTTCTTCTTCTGTCACCTTTGGAAACTGTGTGTGTGTGTGTGTGTGTGTGTGTGTGTGTGTGTGTGTCTGGTCATCTTTGGCTATCTGCTCACTCGATATTCAGGGTGAGGTGCTAAACACTGATCAGGTGTGCTGTGGATGTGGGCACAGCTTTATACATTTCTGGGCTTCACAGGTAGGTTGATGAGTGTGGTGTGAGCAGGTTGGATTCCTCCCTGGGTCATTCAGTTTCTTCTAGAGAGAAGAATTCTACTATCTCCCCCTTGAGGGATTTTTTGCTTGACAGCTGCATTCTGGAGTTAGAGTAGGGGAAGGAAGCTTCAGGTCCCATGCATTACAGAAATTTGCATTTTACACCTGCCCAGCCCCTACACATCCCAGTCACTGAGCACAGAGAATCTTCGTTTCAGTTTCTCCAAAGCATCACCCTCCCATTTCTGTCTGCCCAGCCACACCCTGAACAACCAGGGCTCTAGCATCACCATTCCATTTCTTTCTGCCCAGCCATGTCCTAAAAGACTCAGGGCTCTGTCTGTGAGCTGCCTCGACTGTTTTCAACTTTCCCACTATGTTGGAGCTTTGGGTTTTAGTTTTCTTCTGTTTATAAATACAGTCACCTTATTTCCATCAGCCTAGTTGAAATCTATTACCACAGTCTCTCCTTGTGCATTCTGTGTGTCCTTGTGAATTCAAGCTTTTTAGTTTTTTTACTATCACACTAGTGGGTGTCCCAGAAAAGAGGAAGAAAATATGGTCATACGTGGAAATACTGAATTTAAAAGGTTGTTACCCATTTTGTAAAACACTACTACCATTTTTTGCCTTAAATCCATATGTTTCACACTTAGCAAGGTGTCATCTAGGTTTGGCAACTACAGATTTAGTGAGATAGTCTTGTAAATTCAAACCACATGTTTTTTATAGATCTGGAAATACAACAGGACATTATGAAAGATCTTAAATACCATGTAATTCAACCTACCTATTTTATGAGAGGGGAGAAAGAAGACTCAGAGAAGCTGAAAGACAATTTTAATCAAACAACTGATTACTGGCAGATTCCAGACTTGAGTGTGTTACCACTACCCTGATAACTCAGTGTGTCTTCTCTAGATCTTTAAGTATCAAGCTTCAATTATATTTTCAAAACTTCTCTTAAAAAGTAAACTTAAGCTTATGACTTAAGTGGAGATGATTAGAAAAGTGGGGATATTTTAAGTTATCAAATGAAAATGATGGGTTTTTTTTAATCAATTCAATCCATTAATTTTATTTTAAAAATCAGGTTTCAAAGTACAGTTATTGACTAAATAAAACATTGTAATTCCCTTGAAGTCATGAGACCTACAAGACAAAACATGTAGACTCTCAACATAGCTCTTCTTAACATGGTTATTAAACATTGATTTGGGGTTCTAAAGGATCCCTGCTAATAGACCTTCTGAGCAAGCACCTGCTCATTCATGTGTTTTTCTGGAACCCGCTATTCAGGCAGCATCAGCACACGACAGAGAAGAGATAATGAGAGCTCCTTTCCACTACACAGACAGCAGGAAAATGGTCACACTCGTTCGTAATGGCATTAGACTTCAAGGAGCGCATTGCTTCCAATGTGTTGAGTACCCAACGGACTCTTTCAGGTTGTAAACTCAGCTTCTTGAAGCCCAGTTATTCTATTAAACAATCATTTCATTTCTATCCTTTTCTTTGTTCACTTTTCCTGGAATTATCATTATTTAAAACTGGGATTTTTGCATTCCCTCGCTCATTTTCATACATTTTCTACTTTTTATCTTTTTGATATATGAGAGATATGCTTGTCTTTATTGTCCAGCTTTTCTATTGATTTCTTTTTATTTTCTCTATCACATTTTAAATGCGCAAGAGACATTTCTTATGCTCTGATTGTTCTTTTATTTTATAGCACCTTGTTCATCTCATTTCTTTAAGCATAAAAATTTTAGGATTCTCATCTCCCTTTATATTCTGTTCCCTGTGGGCTTTTTTCTGTTTAATTGTTCTTCTGTCACCTTTGGAAACTGTGTGTGTGTGTGTGTGTGTGTGTGTGTGTGTGTCTGGTCATCTTTGGCTATCTGCTCACTCGATATTCAGGGTGAGGTGCTAAACACTGATCAGGTGTGCTGTGGATGTGGGCACAGCTTTATACATTTCTGGGCTTCACAGGTAGGTTGATGAGTGTGGTGTGAGCAGGTTGGATTCCTCCCTGGGTCATTCAGTTTCTTCTAGAGAGAAGAATTCTACTATCTCCCCCTTGAGGGATTTTTTGCTTGACAGCTGCATTCTGGAGTTAGAGTAGGGGAAGGAAGCTTCAGGTCCCATGCATTACAGAAATTTGCATTTTACACCTGCCCAGCCCCTACACATCCCAGTCACTGAGCACAGAGAATCTTCGTTTCAGTTTCTCCAAAGCATCACCCTCCCATTTCTGTCTGCCCAGCCACACCCTGAACAACCAGGGCTCTAGCATCACCATTCCATTTCTTTCTGCCCAGCCATGTCCTAAAAGACTCAGGGCTCTGTCTGTGAGCTGCCTCGACTGTTTTCAACTTTCCCACTATGTTGGAGCTTTGGGTTTTAGTTTTCTTCTGTTTATAAATACAGTCACCTTGTTTCCATCAGCCTAGTTGAAATCTATTACCACAGTCTCTCCTTGTGCATTCTGTGTGTCCTTGTGAATTCAAGCTTTTTAGTTTTTTTACTATCACACTAGTGGGTGTCCCAGAAAAGAGGAAGAAAATATGGTCATACGTGGAAATACTGAATTTAAAAGGTTGTTACCCATTTTGTAAAACACTACTACCATTTTTTGCCTTAAATCCATATGTTTCACACTTAGCAAGGTGTCATCTAGGTTTGGCAACTACAGATTTAGTGAGATAGTCTTGTAAATTCAAACCACATGTTTTTTATAGATCTGGAAATACAACAGGACATTATGAAAGATCTTAAATACCATGTAATTCAACCTACCTATTTTATGAGAGGGGAGAAAGAAGACTCAGAGAAGCTGAAAGACAATTTTAATCAAACAACTGATTACTGGCAGATTCCAGACTTGAGTGTGTTACCACTACCCTGATAACTCAGTGTGTCTTCTCTTAGATCTTTAAGTATCAAGCTTCAATTATATTTTTCAAAACTTCTCTTAAAAAGTAAACTTAAGCTTATGACTTAAGTGGAGATGATTAGAAAAGTGGGGATATTTTAAGTTATCAAATGAAAATGATGGGTTTTTTTTAATCAATTCAATCCATTAATTTTATTTTAAAAATCAGGTTTCAAAGTACAGTTATTGACTAAATAAAACATTGTAATTCCCTTGAAGTCATGAGACCTACAAGACAAAACATGTAGACTCTCAACATAGCTCTTCTTAACATGGTTATTAAACATTGATTTGGGGTTCTAAAGGATCCCTGCTAATAGACCTTCTGAGCAAGCACCTGCTCATTCATGTGTTTTTCTGGAACCCGCTATTCAGGCAGCATCAGCACACGACAGAGAAGAGATAATGAGAGCTCCTTTCCACTACACAGACAGCAGGAAAATGGTCACACTCGTTCGTAATGGCATTAGACTTCAAGGAGCGCATTGCTTCAAAATGCAGGTGAGAGGGCTCTGCAAGGACGGGACCATTGAAACGTGTGTTAGTTCACGGGAGGGTTGCAGGGCCTCCCCACAGCAGCCCAGTGATGCCCAGACTGCTTCAGAGACCCAGGCGCTGAGATTTCCCAGAAACCCCATCTGGGAAACGTAGCCCTTGTTCCCCACTATCTTTTATAATCTGTGACCCACCAGCCAGTTCTCACATTTTGCTGCTCCTATTAAATTTGCCTCCAAGCTGCTGTGTCCTGCCCCAGCCATCTTTATTCCTTCCCCTTTTCTTCCTGAGCCAAGAGCATTCCCTTATCACAACTCCTTGCTCTCCAGCTGCTCCCGCCCCTGCCCTTGGTCACGCTCAGTTGTCTCTGCTTCACTTTGGGGTGACAGTCTATTTCCTCTGTGGACTCCTCCTACATCGCCTTCCCCTTAATGTCATTGTCCCCACAGAATTCAGTCATTAAGTCTCTTAGTTTTACACTTGTCCTAAGCTTTCTCATTCATGTCCATTGCTGCAACCCTCACCTCGAAACCAATGACACCAAAATAGATCTTTGGGGTCAGTTCACAGTAATTATCCTTTTTGAGCACTTCCTATTGCCAGACATGGCTAAAGCCTTTGTGCATATCTTCTCTTTCATCTGTAATCTGTCCTGTGGATGAGGCCATGTGGTCATGCCCATTTTACATGGCTGGTAAGAGGCAGAGCCAGAAATCAAGCCCATGCCCTATCCACCCTTCTGTTGTTGCTTCACTTGGCCTCTCTGGCACTTCATCCCTGCTCAGAGATCTCTCCACCACACCTGCCCAGCCCCTACACATCCCAGTCACTGAGCACAGAGAATCTGCGTTTCAGTTTCTCCAAAGCATCACCCTCCCATTTCTGTCTGCCCAGCCACACCCTGAACAACCAGGGCTCTAGCATCACCATTCCATTTCTTTCTGCCCAGCCATGTCCTAAAAGACTCAGGGCTCTGTCTGTGAGCTGCCTCGACTGTTTTCAACTTTCCCACTATGTTGGAGCTTTGGGTTTTAGTTTTCTTCTGTTTATAAATACAGTCACCTTGTTTCCATCAGCCTAGTTGAAATCTATTACCACAGTCTCTCCTTGTGCATTCTGTGTGTCCTTGTGAATTCAAGCTTTTTAGTTTTTTTACTATCACACTAGTGGGTGTCCCAGAAAAGAGGAAGAAAATATGGTCATACGTGGAAATACTGAATTTAAAAGGTTGTTACCCATTTTGTAAAACACTACTACCATTTTTTGCCTTAAATCCATATGTTTCACACTTAGCAAGGTGTCATCTAGGTTTGGCAACTACAGATTTAGTGAGATAGTCTTGTAAATTCAAACCACATGTTTTTTATAGATCTGGAAATACAACAGGACATTATGAAAGATCTTAAATACCATGTAATTCAACCTACCTATTTTATGAGAGGGGAGAAAGAAGACTCAGAGAAGCTGAAAGACAATTTTAATCAAACAACTGATTACTGGCAGATTCCAGACTTGAGTGTGTTACCACTACCCTGATAACTCAGTGTGTCTTCTCTTAGATCTTTAAGTATCAAGCTTCAATTATATTTTTCAAAACTTCTCTTAAAAAGTAAACTTAAGCTTATGACTTAAGTGGAGATGATTAGAAAAGTGGGGATATTTTAAGTTATCAAATGAAAATGATGGGTTTTTTTTAATCAATTCAATCCATTAATTTTATTTTAAAAATCAGGTTTCAAAGTACAGTTATTGACTAAATAAAACATTGTAATTCCCTTGAAGTCATGAGACCTACAAGACAAAACATGTAGACTCTCAACATAGCTCTTCTTAACATGGTTATTAAACATTGATTTGGGGTTCTAAAGGATCCCTGCTAATAGACCTTCTGAGCAAGCACCTGCTCATTCATGTGTTTTTCTGGAACCCGCTATTCAGGCAGCATCAGCACACGACAGAGAAGAGATAATGAGAGCTCCTTTCCACTACACAGACAGCAGGAAAATGGTCACACTCGTTCGTAATGGCTTTAGACTTCAATGAGCTCATTGCTTCAATATTCAGGTGAGGGTGATCTGGAAGGACTGGACCATTGAAACGTGTGTTAGTTCACGGGAGGGTTGCAGGGCCTCCCCACAGCAGCCCAGTGATGCCCAGACTGCTTCAGAGACCCAGGCGCTGAGATTTCCCAGAAACCCCATCTGGGAAACGTAGCCCTTGTTCCCCACTATCTTTTATAATCTGTGACCCACCAGCCAGTTCTCATTTTGCTGCTCCTATTAAATTTGCCTCCAAGCTGCTGTGTCCTGCCCCAGCCATCTTTATTCCTTCCCCTTTTCTTCCTGAGCCAAGAGCATTCCCTTTATCACAACTCCTTGCTCTCCAGCTGCTCCGCCCTGCCCTTGGTCACGCTCAGTTGTCTCTGCTTCACTTTGGGGTGACAGTCTATTTCCTCTGTGGACTCCTCCTACATCGCCTTCCCCTTAATGTCATTGTCCCCACAGAATTCAGTCATTAAGTCTCTTAGTTTTTACACTTGTCCTAAGCTTTCTCATTCATTTCCATTGCTGCAACCATCACCTCTAAACCAATGACACCAAAATAGATCTTTGGGGTCAGTTCACAGTAATTAGCCTTTTTGAGCACTTCCTATTGCCAGACATGGCTAAAGCCTTTGTGCATATCTTCTCTTTCATCTGTAATCTGTCCTGTGGATGAGGCCATGTGGTCATGCCCATTTTACATGGCTGGTAAGAGGCAGAGCCAGAAATCAAGCCCATGCCCTATCCACCCTTCTGTTGTTGCTTCACTTGGCCTCTCTGGCACTTCATCCCTGCTCAGAGATCTCTCCTTCCACCACACCTGTGTCCTTCTGTCTCCACTTGAAGATGCTGCAGGTGCCCCTCCATCTGCCCTCTCCTCCTGCCTTGAATATGCTGCAGCTGCCCCTCCATCTCCCCTCTCCTCCCGTCTTGCTCGTCTCAGTGCCTCATATCTCACCCCTGCAGCCACCAAGTCAGAAAGCAGAGAGCCACCGTGATTTCTCTCTCTCTGTTAATCCCTACCTGCTAGTGACTATCAAGCACTCTGAATGTTGCTTCCCGGTATCTTTCAAATCCCCACCCCGCCTTCACTGCCACACTTCAGAGTCTCACTCTTCGAATACACATCATCACAGTAGTCTGCTGGCCGCTGTCCCTAAGCCTTCCGTTTTGCTCTAATACATTTCTTCATGTGGATGCAGGGATGATTTACAAAGTGAAAATCCACTCATGTTCTTCTCTTGCTTAAAATCTCTCAATGGCACCCTATGCAGAAAAAAAAAATGCAAAATCCTAACACGGTACACGGGGCCTCTGCGACCAGGCCCCTGCTTGGCTACTCAGACTCAGCCATTGCTACTCCCTATCTACTCATGACTCATTCAACCTGCACTTATTAAAATGTAGCATTAGATACAGAGAAAAAGACAGAAACACATGCAGTCCTCACCAAGTTTATCTCACAGGAAAGGCAAAAGTCAAGTAGGTTGTTACACTATAGCCTGTGAAATTCAATAAACAGGGAGGTGGGGGCATCTAGGCGAGGATTTGGCTTGGGTCACAACAATCTTCCTGGAGAAGTGGAAGCTAATCTTGGAAGGATGAGGAGGGGAGAGGCTGTGTGTAGCGAGGTCAGCATGTAGGAGAATGAAAAAAGGCCTTGTGGGTCATGTCGAAGAGTTGGACTTGATCCTGGAAACAGTAGAAGCCTTGAACAGATTTTGGACTGGAGGACGATGTGTTCTGACTTACGTTGGAAAGAATCTTGCTGACCCAAGCACGCAGATGGAACGGAAGAGGTGGGGATGGATGGTGGAATCATCCAGGCAGCATCCCCGGGGTCTGGATCAGGACCATCCAGTGTAGATGGATATAAGTGGTTGGAAATGAGAAACCGGCGTAGAATGCAGCATCGTCAGGATAAACAAATGAGGGCGCTGTTGGGTATAATGTTCCGAGGCAAAACCCAGTCTAAGCTCCTAAATCTCCCTGCATTTCTCGTACAACCCCCACCTCCTCCAGACAAACACGGCATAAACCAGGAACAATGTCCGCAACCCCACCTCCTCCAGACAAACACGGCGCATAAACCAGGAACAATGTCCGCAACCCCACCTCCTCCAGACAAACACGGCGCATAAACCAGGAACAATGTCCGCAACCCCACCTCCTCCAGACAAACACGGCGCATAAACCAGGAACAATGTCCGCAACCCCACCTCCTCCAGACAAACACGGCGCATAAACCAGGAACAATGTCCGCAACCCCACCTCCTCCAGACAAACACGGCGCATAAACCAGGAACAATGTCCGCAACCCCACCTCCTCCAGACAAACACGGCGCATAAACCAGGAACAATGTCCGCAACCCCACCTCCTCCAGACAAACACGGCGCATAAACCAGGAACAATGTCCGCAACCCCACCTCCTCCAGACAAACACGGCGCATAAACCAGGAACAATGTCCGCAACCCCACCTCCTCCAGACAAACACGGCGCATAAACCAGGAACAATGTCCGCAACCCCACCTCCTCCAGACAAACACGGCGCATAAACCAGGAACAATGTCCGCAACCCCACCTCCTCCAGACAAACACGGCGCATAAACCAGGAACAATGTCCGCAACCCCACCTCCTCCAGACAAACACGGCGCATAAACCAGGAACAATGTCCGCAACCCCACCTCCTCCAGACAAACACGGCGCATAAACCAGGAACAATGTCCGCAACCCCACCTCCTCCAGACAAACACGGCGCATAAACCAGGAACAATGTCCGCAACCCCACCTCCTCCAGACAAACACGGCGCATAAACCAGGAACAATGTCCGCAACCCCACCTCCTCCAGACAAACACGGCGCATAAACCAGGAACAATGTCCGCAACCCCACCTCCTCCAGACAAACACGGCGCATAAACCAGGAACAATGTCCGCAACCCCACCTCCTCCAGACAAACACGGCGCATAAACCAGGAACAATGTCCGCAACCCCACCTCCTCCAGACAAACACGGCGCATAAACCAGGAACAATGTCCGCAACCCCACCTCCTCCAGACAAACACGGCGCATAAACCAGGAACAATGTCCGCAACCCCACCTCCTCCAGACAAACACGGCGCATAAACCAGGAACAATGTCCGCAACCCCACCTCCTCCAGACAAACACGGCGCATAAACCAGGAACAATGTCCGCAACCCCACCTCCTCCAGACAAACACGGCGCATAAACCAGGAACAATGTCCGCAACCCCACCTCCTCCAGACAAACACGGCGCATAAATGCAGCTGCCCTCCATCTCCCTCTCCTCCGTCTTGCTCGTCTCAGTGCCTCATATCTCACCCCTGCATCCACCAAGTCAGAAATCAGAGAGCCACCGTGATTTCTCTCTCTCAGTTAATAACTACCTGCTAGTGACTATCAAGCACTCTGAATGTATCTTCCCGGTATATTTCAAATCCCCACCCCGCCTTCACTGCCACACTTCAGAGTCTCACTCTTCGTATACAGATCCTCACAGTAGTCTGATGGCCGCTTTACCTAATCCTTACGTTTTGCTCTAATACATTTCTTCATGTGGATGCAGGGATGATTTACAAAGTGAAAATCCACTCATGTTCTTCTCTTGCTTAAAATCTCTCAATGGCACCCTATGCAGAAAAAAAAAATGCAAAATCCTAACACGGTACACGGGGCCTCTGCGACCAGGCCCCTGCTTGGCTACTCAGACTCAGCCATTGCTACTCCCTATCTACTCATGACTCATTCAACCTGCACTTATTAAAATGTAGCATTAGATACAGAGAAAAAGACAGAAACACATGCAGTCCTCACCAAGTTTATCTCACAGGAAAGGCAAAAGTCAAGTAGGTTGTTACACTATAGCCTGTGAAATTCAATAAACAGGGAAGTGGGGGCATCTAGGCGAGGATTTGGCTTGGGTCACAACAATCTTCCTGGAGAAGTGGAAGCTAATCTTGGAAGGATGAGGAGGGGAGAGGCTGTGTGTAGCGAGGTCAGCATGTAGGAGAATGAAAAAAGGCCTTGTGGGTCATGTCGAAGAGTTGGACTTGATCCTGGAAACAGTAGAAGCCTTGAACAGATTTTGGACTGGAGGACGATGTGTTCTGACTTACGTTGGAAAGAATCTTGCTGACCCAAGCACGCAGATGGAACGGAAGAGGTGGGGATGGATGGTGGAATCATCCAGGCAGCATCCCCGGGGTCTGGATCAGGACCATCCAGTGTAGATGGATATAAGTGGTTGGAAATGAGAAACCGGCGTAGAATGCAGCATCGTCAGGATAAACAAATGAGGGCGCTGTTGGGTATAATGTTCCGAGGCAAAACCCAGTCTAAGCTCCTAAATCTCCCTGCATTTCTCGTACAACCCCCACCTCCTCCAGACAAACACGGCGCATAAACCAGGAACAATGTCCGCAACCCCCACCTCCTCTAGACAAACACGGCGCATAGACCAGGAGCGATGCCCGCAACCCCCACCTCCTCCACACCAACACGGCGCATAGACCAGGAACGATGCCCACTCCCTCCTGTGAACAGGAAGGCACTATCATGGGATCTGTGTATGCCACGGTGAAAAATAAACTAAGAAAAATAAAAGGGAGAATCACAAACCAACAACAAAATGTACAGGACGAGGACCCCCTGCAAAAAAAAAAAAAAAATCTAAAGAAATTCAAGTTCTGCCGGGTGCAGTGGCTCACGCCTGTAATCCCAGCACTTTGGAAGACTGAGGCAGGTGGATCACGAGGTCAGGAGATAGAGACCATCTTGGCTACCACGGTGAAACCCTGTGTCTACTAAAAATACAAAAAAAAATTAGCCGGGCGTGGTGGTGGCCGCCTGTAGTCCCCACTACTTGGGAGGCTGAGGCAGGAGAATGGCGTGAACCCAGGAGGCAGAGGTTGCAGTGAGCGGAGATCGCACCACTGCACTCCAGCCTCAGCAACAGAGCAACACTCCGTCTCAAAAAAAAAAAAAAAAAACAGAAATTCAAGTTCATACTGTCGATAAAAGTTATTAGTTTGGTGCCGTTACTTTCACTGGCAAAAACACAATTACTTTTGCACCAACCTAATAGAATCGTGGTGGAGAGGAAACAATTAAACATAGGGGTAAAAGAAGAAATAGCAATAAGAGAATATTCATTACTAAAAGATAGAACCAAGAATAAACTGTGCAACTTATGGCCATATAGAGAGAGAATTAGAAGTCAGGTCTCACAGGGTCTGGTGACCATTAGGAAGAGGAGCTCAGAAAGGAGGAACCCAGATGTGTGGACAGAGTTCTCCGTTCATGACTGAATTGTGACACAATCCTTGCAGAAACATTTTTATGTTGTTAACTTTCAGAAAATCAAATGGATTAAAAATATAGAGGAAGAATCTGGGGCTATACCTTGTTAAGTATAAAATGAGTGGATTAGAATTCTTCTCAGAAAAAAATATCATTTATTAATTACAAACATAAACTTCAAGTATACCTTAATTTTGAGAAAGGAAGAAGGGGATAAGATAGAAAAAACAACGGAGGAGACAGAGATAGAGAGCCTTTGTGACTCTGTCATCTAACTATGAAATTAATTTGAAGATCGTGTCATAAAAGAAGGTCGCCTTGCCCTGCAGAGTGACGGGAAAAGCAATATCACGTATTATTTTTTCTCCACGTACCAGTGAGAGCAGACTTACCCCAGGTAGGAAACGCAATTACCAGAGGTTGTTATGTGGTACAACGGTGGCTTTCTCCTGTCTGTCAAGAGTTGAAGAGGATTTATTAACCAAAGTGGTGAGCTGAAGTTAACTCGTCAAAATGACCAATTTTCAGGCTTGAACCTAGTTCAGAGCAATTTCCACTCTGTCTTTCTACATATCAAATACATATGAAATACAAAGTTACAGAAAGTGTTCATCCTCTCATTACTTGTCATAGAAATCATGTAGCTTTCATTTGTACTAAAAGAGAAGAAATCGGATGACTGTGAAGAGAGAGACCACGGAGTCTCTGGTGCTCAGCACCCCTGGGCCCTGGCCCACCATGAACAAGAGACTCCACAGCATCTGCCTGTTTGGGGAGCAGAGACCCACGCTCTCATAAGGCTTGCATGGGGGATCCAGAATACAGGACTCTGACGGAGACCCATAGACCTCTGGGAAGACGACCCAATCTCATGGACCTCTGGTGACTCAGCTGTACAACAAGAAGGAGAGAGAACAACTCACCATTCTGAGCCACAAAATAGTTTAACTGCTTTACAAAAGAGACAATAATTCGGGGAAAAAAATAACCAAAAACTAGGAATTAACTTAAAAATCTTGCCTCCAAGGGGAGGGAAGAAAGAAGTAAGAATGAAAGGGAAACTTCATTTATTTGCACCTATCTTATTTATAATTTTGAGTATGGAAATACATAAAGATGGTACAGGATTTTGCAAATCTTGTAAGAGACAAATATACCTATGCAATATTTACAAAAGGAACACAGACTGAACCAAATTAATTGATGTATTTCAAGTAGAAAGCTTAACCAGGAAGAGAAGAATGACCTCAACAGATTTTATGACATAGTATTTTGAAAGCACAGCCCTCCTGTGATAAAAGCACAAAAGAAATCGGATGGATGGTGGAATCATCCAGTCAGCATCCCCGGGGTCTGGATCAGGACCATCCAGTGTAGATGGATATAAGTGGTTGGAAATGAGAAACCGGCGTAGAATGCAGCATCGTCAGGATAAACAAATGAGGGCGCTGTTGGGTATAATGTTCCGAGGCAAAACCCAGTCTAAGCTCCTAAATCTCCCTGCATTTCTCGTACAACCCCCACCTCCTCCAGACAAACACGGCGCATAAACCAGGAACAATGTCCGCAACCCCCACCTCCTCTAGACAAACACGGCGCATAGACCAGGAGCGATGCCCGCAACCCCCACCTCCTCCACACCAACACGGCGCATAGACCAGGAACGATGCCCACTCCCTCCTGTGAACAGGAAGGCACTATCATGGGATCTGTGTATGCCACTGTGAAAAATAAACTAAGATAAATAAAATGGAGAATGAGAAAACAACAAGAAAATGTAGAGGACGAGGACCCCCTGCAAAAAAAAAAAAAAAAAAAAAAAAAAAATCTAAAGAAATTCAAGTTTTGCCGGGTGCAGTGGCTCACGCCTGTAATCCCAGCACTTTGGAAGACTGAGGCAGGTGGATCACGAGGTCAGGAGATAGAGACCATCCTGGCTACCACGGTGAAACCCTGTGTCTACTAAAAATACAAAAAAAAAATTAGCTGGGCGTGGTGGTGGCCGCCTGTAGTCCCCACTACTTGGGAGGCTGAGGCAGGAGAATGGCATGAACCTGGGAGGCAGAGGTTGCAGTGAGCGGAGATCGCACCACTGCACTCCAGCCTCGGCAAGAGAGCAACACTCTGTCTCAAAAAAAAAAAAAGAAAAAAAAAAAAGAAATTCAAGTTCATACTGTCAATAAAAGTTATTAGTTTGGTGCCATTACTTTCACTGGCAAAAACACAATTACTTTTGCACCAACCTAATAGAATCGTGGTGGAGAGGAAACAATTAAACATAGGGGTAAAAGAAGAAATAGCAATAAGAGAATATTCATTACTAAAAGATAGAACCAAGAATAAACTGTGCAACTTATGGCCATATAGAGAGATAATTAGAAGTCAGGTCTCACAGGGTCTGGTGACCATTAGGAAGAGGAGGAGCTCAGAAAGGAGGAACCCAGATGTGTGGACAGAGTTCTCCGTTCATGACTGAATTGTGACACAATCCTTGCAGAAACATTTTTATGTTGTTAACTTTCAGAAAATCAAATGGATTAAAAATATAGAGGAAGAATCTGGGGCTATACCTTGTTAAGTATAAAATGAGTGGATTAGAATTCTTCTCAGAAAAAAATATCATTTATTAATTACAAACATAAACTTCAAGTATACCTTAATTTTGAGAAAGGAAGAAGGGGATAAGATAGAAAAAACAACGGAGGAGACAGAGATAGAGAGCCTTTGTGACTCTGTCATCTAACTATGAAATTAATTTGAAGATCGTGTCATAAAAGAAGGTCGCCTTGCCCTGCAGAGTGACGGGAAAAGCAATATCACGTATTATTTTTTCTCCACGTACCAGTGAGAGCAGACTTACCCCAGGTAGGAAACGCAATTACCAGAGGTTGTTATGTGGTACAACGGTGGCTTTCTCCTGTCTGTCAAGAGTTGAAGAGGATTTATTAACCAAAGTGGTGAGCTGAAGTTAACTCGTCAAAAATGACCAATTTTCAGGCTTGAACCTAGTTCAGAGCAATTTCCACTCTCTATTTCTACATATCAAATATATACGAAATAGAATGTTACAGAAAGTGTTCATCCTCTCATTACTTGTCATAGAAATCATGTAGCTTTGCATTTGTACCGAGAGAAGAAATCGCGGATGACTGTGAAGAGAGAGACCACGGAGTCTCTGGTGCTCAGCACGCCCTGGGCCCTGGCCCACCATGTACAAGAGACTCCACAGCATCTGCCTGTTTGGGGAGCAGAGACCCACGCTCTCGGAAGGCTTGGATGTGGGGTCCAGAATCCAGGGCTCTGCCGGAGACCCACAGATCTCTGGGAGGATGACCCAATCTCATGGGCCTCTGTTGACTCAGCTGTACAACAAGAAAGAGAGAGAACAACTAACCATGTTGAGCCACAAAATAGTTTAACTGCTTTACAAAAGAGACAATAATTCGGGAAAAAATATAACCAAAAACTAGGAATTAACTTAAAAAGCTTGCCTCCAAGGGGAGGGAAGAAAGAAGTAAGAATGAGAAGGGAAACTTCATTTATTTGCATCTATCTTATTTATAATTTTGAGTATGGAAATACATAAAGATATTACAGGATTTTGCAAATCTAGTAAGAAACAAATATACCTATGCAATATTTACAAAAGGAACACAGAGTAAGACATAAGAACAAACTTCACCCTGACTTCTTTCCTAGACACAGGAATTTTTTTTTCTACCTGAGCTAAAAGGCTGAGGCATCTTGATTCCTTAGTGACTCTAAATAGCCCTAAGTAATAACTTTTAATAACTGTTTTCTTCCCTGATTGGCTAAAAGACAAATATGATAGGGACTCAAATTATATTTATAATTACGAAAACATTTATCCGTTTTCTTTTCCTTTACTGATACGATGTGTAG
>JABBCR010000880.1:0-24679 GCA_014849445.1 Cercopithecus mona
AACAAACTTCACCCTGACTTCTTTCCTAGACACAGGAATTTTTTTTTTCTACCTGAGCTAAAAGGCTGAGGCATCTTGATTCCTTAGTGACTCTAAATAGCCCTAAGTAATAACTTTTAATAACGGTTTTCTTCCCTGATTGGCTAAAAAGACAAATATGATAGGGACTCAAATTATATTTATAATTACGAAAACATTTATCCGTTTTCTCTTTTCCTTTACTGATACGATGTGTAGGCCCTAGATATTTTTATTAAAGCTGTCTTAGCACTTTGATTCTACCAGGGCCAGGCCTTTTTTCTTTCAGATTATTTATAAACATATTTCAACTTAATAGAACAATGTTAAGCAAAGTAGTATAGGAGTTTTCTCACATATAGATTTGTGGGTTGTCTGCTGTGTAGCTTATTTAAAACAAATGTTTGCTACCAGGTTAGATGCCCCTGACCCCCAACCCTTCATAGCCCACCTTTACTTAACGTATCCTGGAGGGTAAACATATTGCTAAAAAAAGTATAATACATTCTGAATCCAACTGAAAATATTTTATTAACTCTTTGTGATTCATTCTTAGCAATGTTCCAATGAGTCCACTGACTCATAAAACTGAGAATTTTTAAATTATTCGTCAAATATTCACTCTCCTCCTTTTCATTTATACCAGTAGTAGGAGTAGTCCTTATCTTATATTCTCCATGAATATTTCTCAGATACAGTTATAAGGGTGATCCTCCATAGTCCCATGGATTTACCTCTGATTTTGTGTCTTACCTGAGAACAAATCCTAATTTCCAATCCATTTGTCCTTGAGAGAGAAGACACAGCTTTCACATTGTCCTCTATGCACCTTTTTATTTCTGGGAGAAATCAAAGAACACAGAGTTTACATACTAAGTAGTGGAATGGAATTACGTAATAAAGGGTAGCTACCAAAAACTACATCAACTGTTACAGTTATTGGGAAAATAATATTTTTTCCCTGAGAGCTTGGAAATGAATGAGAATACCTTCTATTACCATTTCTTTTCAACATTGTATTCAACAACATATTGCAGGTTCTAGCCAGTGCAATAAGGAAACAAAAGGTATAAAAATGAAAAGGAAGTAGAAACTCATTATTTGTAAGTGACACAACTGTGTATGTAAAATATGTAAATGAATCCACATATGAACTTAAAATTAATAAGTACATTTAGCAAGGTCAGGAATCAATATTATACTTCTATATATGAGCAATAAACAAGTAAAATTATGTTTCAAATTCATACCACTTACAAAAGCATAAAAATTGTACATAATATAAATCACTTAATGAATATCTACCAAAATGACTAAAATTTAAAATACTGGCTAGGCATGGTGGCACACACCTGTAGTCCAAGCTACTTGGGAGCCTGAGGCAGGAATATCACTTCAGCCTGGGAGGTCGAGGCTGCCAGGAACCATGATCGCACCACTGTATTCCAGCCTGGGTGACAGAGCAAGACATTGTCTCTAAAAAAAATAAACTAAAATAAAATAGGCTGGAAGGAGTGACTCATGCTTGTAATCCTAGCCCTTTGGGAGGCCAAGGCAGGCGAATCACCTGAGGTCAGGAGTTCGAGACCAGCCTGGCCAACCCATCTCTACTAAAAATACAAAAATTAGCTGAGCATGGTGGTGCATGCCTGTAATCCGAGCTACTCGGGAGGTCGAGGCAGGAGAATCGCTTGAACCTGGGAGATGGAGATTGCAGTGAGCCAAGATCGCACCACTGCACTCCAGCCTGGGTGACAGAGTGAGACTCCGTCTAAAAGAAAAAAGAGTGATAAAAAAGAATGAAATAAACACTAACAATTGTAAGTAACTGTTAAAGAGAATGTGGAGCAGTCAGAAGTCTTCTAGCCTGTGCTAGTTAGTATACAGGCAAAAGAGAAGCTTATAGGTGTTTGCCAAGTGTTTGCAGCAGCATTATTTATAATATCTCCAAACTGAAAATAGCCTAAATATCCATCAATAGTACATGACTGACAATAAACAAATTGTGGCATATTCCTAAAATGTAACACTAAATCGCAATGAAAATGAACTCACTATGGCTACCTATAACAATGGGCATGAATCTCACTAAATTTTATTAAAATGAAGAGTCCCAACACAGATAAATACAGATTTTATGATTTCATTTTATAAAAGTTAGCAAAACTGATCTATGTAGCTAGGAGTCAAGATAATTGTTAATATGGAGGAGGAAGGTCAGAGATGATAACTGAGTAAGGACATCAGAGCGACTTCTAAGGTCCTAGTAATACTTTATTTCTTAATCTAGGTGGATATGGGAAAAGCTAGAAACGAATTTTTATTAATAATCCTTATTTTTCACTCCTCTCTCTGAGCTCTTTGTCATATGACTTTAGAGTTCTTCTGATAAAGGCAGAATATACCTCCCTATATGACTTGCTTTAATTAATAGAATGAGGCAGAAATGAAGATATGTCTGTTCAAAGCCTAGGCTTCAAAGGCCTTCATACATTTTTTAAATATTTCATTTTAAATGTCTGTGGGTACATAATAGATGTTTAAATACCTCATGAGGTACATGAGATATGTTGATAGAGGCAGGCAGTGTATAATAATCACATCATGGGAAATGGGGTGTCCGTCTCCTTAAGCATTTATCCTTTGTGTTACAAAAATCTGCAATGCTTCATGCATTTGTGTGTCATCCTTGTGCAGAGTCTATGCTAATCTCTGTGACATTTCAATTTTATTGTATGTGCTGCTGAAGTAAGCACCTGCAAGCATTTCTATTTGCTTTTTTAGCATTTCTGCAATCACTGTGAGTAGAACATGTCTGTGTTAATAGCCTAAATATCCATCAATAGTAGATGACTGACAATAAACAAATTGTGGCATATTCCTAAAATGTAACACTAAATCGCAATGAAAATGAACTCACTATGGCTACCTATAACAATGGGCATGAATCTCACTAAATTTTATTAAAATGAAGAGTCCCAACACAGATAAATACAGATTTTATGATTTCATTTTATAAAAGTTAGCAAAACTGATCTATGTAGCTAGGAGTCAAGATAATTGTTAATATGGAGGAGGAAGGTCAGAGATAATAACTGAGTAAGGACATCAGAGCGACTTCTAAGGTCCTAGTAATACTTTATTTCTTAATCTAGGTGGATATGGGAAAAGCTAGAAACGAATTTTTATTAATAATCCTTATTTTTCACTCCTCTCTCTGAGCTCTTTGTCATATGACTTTAGAGTTCTTCTGATAAAGGCAGAATATACCTCCCTATATGACTTGCTTTAATTAATAGAATGAGGCAGAAATGAAGATATGTCTGTTCAAAGCCTAGGCTTCAAAGGCCTTCATACATTTTTTAAATATTTCATTTTAAATGTCTGTGGGTACATAATAGATGTTTAAATACCTCATGAGGTACATGAGATATGTTGATAGAGGCAGGCAGTGTATAATAATCACATCATGGGAAATGGGGTGTCCGTCTCCTTAAGCATTTATCCTTTGTGTTACAAAAATCTGCAATGCTTCATGCATTTGTGTGTCATCCTTGTGCAGAGTCTATGCTAATCTCTGTGACATTTCAATTTTATTGTATGTGCTGCTGAAGTAAGCACCTGCAAGCATTTCTATTTGCTTTTTTAGCATTTCTGCAATCACTGTGAGTAGAACATGTCTGTGTTAGCTACACAAAAGGAGGATGGATGGGCTGTAGAGCAGAATATACCAGATGTCTTACTCTGGTTGTGTTGTTGTAGCAAAATACTTTAGACTAGGTAATTTATAGAGCACAGAAACGTATTTTTCATGGAGGCTGGAACCCAAGATCAACGCACCAGCAGGTTCGGATCTAGTAAGGGCCTCATCTCTCTTTCCACGTTGGTGCCTTGTTGCTGCATCCTCTGAAGAAGAGGAATGCTGTGTCCTCACCAAGTAGAAAAGGGGAAGGGTTGGAAGGACAAAAGAGAGAGAGGCAAACTCCCTCCATTGTGTCCTTTCATACTGATATTAATCCACCCATGAGGGCAGAACCCTCATGACCTGAATACCTCCCCAAAACCCATCCTCCCAACACTTGCATTGGGGATTATGTTTCTACCAGATGAAGTGTGGGGATATATTCAGACCATAACATCAGGTAAGCTGCCCCCGTCAAATGCAGCCTATAGCGAGCCCCTGTTGGTATTTGCAAATGCACAAGTAAGCAGCTAAACTGCAAACATAGGAGTAATGCCAGACATGTGGGTTCTGCTCTTGGTTGGATTTGGTAGGGACATTATTATTTGCTTAAATTTTTTTCAAAAAAGTGTGTTTAACAAAAACATTTTCAAAGAAAATAAAAGTTTTAATTTTGCATAGGTAAAATAAACTTATTCCTGCTAAAATTCAATCATGGCATGATTTCTTTTTTATGCATTTGAGGACTCTGTTTATAATCAAGATAAAACATAAAACTTATGAAACTCTTCTAAGAATGTCTAACACATTACCTATGTAGGTATCACGGTGCAGATGATGCTGAGGCCGGCCTGGCTGAAGAAGAGCAGAATGAAGATGCTGTACTCACACAGCGGCTGGCCCCCAGGTCACCTGCCCTCCATGTACGTGGCGATGGTCACCTGGCTCACCAGCAAAGTGAACAACAGGTCGGTGGCGGCCAGCCGCATACCAGTGTGTAGAAGGTGGTCTCCTGCTCCTCGCGCGACTTGCACAGCAGCACGATGGCCACCAGGTTGCCCCCCACCCCGAAAATGGACGGTCCCAGGCTGTCCAGCAGAGTGGGCTCCAGGTGAAGGACACATTGACCTGGGAAGGGGTTAACATGACGGTGGCTGGTGGTGTGCAGCCCTGGAGTGTGAAGCTGAGTCTGGGGTGACAGAAGAGAGACAAAGCCGGTATGAGTGAAATGACCACCTGCAGAGCATTAGACCCGCGCCCAGGAAACGGGATGCTAACATGACAAAGGAGGACCTCAGTCCCACCCTCTGGATTGCAACCACTTACCAACTGCAGCCACCCAAATCTCCAGGCTCGCTCTGCTCCTGCCAGCGGCACACCATTGCTGATCTTAATATTTATAAACTGAGCCTCCCATTCCTCTTCCTCCCCCCAGCCTATCTCACTCCCCTGACAAGAGCCATCTCCAGGGAAAGGTGTTATTGCCGACAGATTCTGGGTTAATAAAATGCTCACCAAAACCCTGGAAGACAATTTGGAGAGTGTCCTCTTTCCTCCCTGGCTCTGCTGGCAGTGCCCCGTCTCCACGCCTTCTACTCAATGGCCCAAATCCCATGTCACGTGTAGCGGCCCCAGGGGTGGCCTCTCCACGACCCCCAACGGTCAGCCCTCAGCTGTCCTGGACCAGCCTCCAGCCTGCCTTCACCTCATCCCGCTCAGCCTGGAAAGTGCCAGGGCTTTGGCTTCTGAGAGCCAGGACTCAGTGGCTGCGATCCCAGGCTGTCCAGCAGTGTGGGCTCCAGGTGAAGGACACATTGACCTGGGAAGGGGTTAACATGACGGTGGCTGGTGGTGTGCAGCCCTGGAGTGTGAAGCTGAGTCTGGGGTGACAGAAGAGAGACAAAGCCGGTATGAGTGAAATGACCACCTGCAGAGCATTAGACCCGCGCCCAGGAAACGGGATGCTAACATGACAAAGGAGGACCTCAGTCCCACCCTCTGGATTGCAACCACTTACCAACTGCAGCCACCCAAATCTCCAGGCTCGCTCTGCTCCTGCCAGCGGCACACCATTGCTGATCTTAATATTTATAAACTGAGCCTCCCATTCCTCTTCCTCCCCCCAGCCTATCTCACTCCCCTGACAAGAGCCATCTCCAGGGAAAGGTGTTATTGCCGACAGATTCTGGGTTAATAAAATGCTCACCAAAACCCTGGAAGACAATTTGGAGAGTGTCCTCTTTCCTCCCTGGCTCTGCTGGCAGTGCCCCGTCTCCACGCCTTCTACCCAACGGCCCAAATCCCATGTCAAGTGTAGCAGCCTCAGTGGTGGCCTCTCCACGACCCCCCATGGTCGGCCCTCAGCTGTCCTGGACCAGCCTCCAGCCTGCCAACACTTGCATTGGGGATTATGTTTCTACCAGATGAAGTGTGGGGATACATTCAGACCATAACATCAGGTAAGCTGCCCCCGTCAAATGCAGCCTATAGCGAGCCCCTGTTGGTATTTGCAAATGCAGAAGTAAGCAGCTAAACTGCAAACATAGGAGTAATGCCAGACATGTGGGTTCTGCTCTTGGTTGGATTTGGTAGGGACATTATTATTTGCTTAAATTTTTTTCAAAAAATTGTGTTTAACAAAAACATTTTCAAAGAAAATAAAAGTTTTAATTTTGCATAGGTAAAATAAACTTATTCCTGCTAAAATTCAATCATGGCATGATTTCTTTTTTATGCATTTGAGGACTATGTTTATAATCAAGATAAAACAAAGCTTATGAAACTCCTCTGAGAATGTCGAACACAAATTACCTGTATAGATATCAGGGTGCAGATGATGCTGAGGCCGGGCTGGCTGAAGAAGAGCAGGATGAAGATGCTGTACTGGCACAGGGACTGGCCCCAGGTTACCGTCCTTCATGTACGTGGGGGTGGTCACCTGGCTCACCAGCAAAGTGAACAACAGGTCGGTGGCGGCCAGCCGCATACCAGTGTGTAGAAGGCGGTCTCCTTCTGCTCCTCGCGCGACTTGCACAGCAGCATGATGGCCACCAGGTTGCCCGCCACCCCGAAAATGGACGGTCCCAGGCTGTCCAGCAGATTGGGCTCCAGGTGAGGGACACATTGACCTGGGAAGGGGTTAACATGACGGTGGCTGGTGGTGTGCAGCCCTGGAGTGTGAAGCTGAGTCTGGGGTGACAGAAGAGAGACAAAGCCGCCATGAGTGAAATGACCACCTGCAGGATGTCAGACCTGAGCCCAGGAAATGGGATGCTAACATGACAAGGGAGGATCTCAGTCCCACTCTCTGGATTGCAACCACTTACCAACTGCAGCCACCCAAATCTCCAGGCTCGCTCTGCTCCTGCCAGCGGCACACCATTGCTGATCTTAATATTTATAAACTGAGCCTCCCATTCCTCTTCCTCCCCCCAGCCTATCTCACTCCCCTGACAAGAGCCATCTCCAGGGAAAGGTGTTATTGCCGACAGATTCTGGGTTAATAAAATGCTCACCAAAACCCTGGAAGACAATTTGGAGAGTGTCCTCTTTCCTCCCTGGCTCTGCTGGCAGTGCCCCGTCTCCACGCCTTCTACCCAACGGCCCAAATCCCATGTCAAGTGTAGCAGCCTCAGTGGTGGCCTCTCCACGACCCCCCATGGTCGGCCCTCAGCTGTCCTGGACCAGCCTCCAGCCTGCCTTCACCTCGTCCCGCTCAGCCTGGAAAGTGCCAGGGCTTTGGCTTCTGAGAGCCAGGTCTCAGTGGCTGCCGATTTAGGGATCTGAGGTCAGAGTGGCCAGTTTTCCAAAACATGGGAAACAAGAGGGCCAGCGGGACGGATCTGGAAAGAACAGTGCTGGGTTACTCGTTCGTTTTTTTTCCTTCCTTCCAACATGAGTCCCAGCGTTGCTGTGCCCGCCGGTGTAGGCTGTGGGAGGACAGCGACCAGGTGTGGCCGCACGCGCAGGTGGCGTGGAGCCTGGGTCACGGCTCTGGCCGCCGTCTTCCCAGCCGCGGGCAGCGTCGCTACTTACTGAGGTTAGTGGCTGCCGCTCACTGGCATTTATAAAGTACTCCACCTTGACTGGGAGCGGAGGCTCACGCCTGTAATCCCACCACTCTGGGAGGCCAAGGCAGGTGCATCACCTGATGTCAGGAGTTGGAGACCAGCCTGGCCAATATGGCAAAACCTTACCTCTACTAAAAATACTAGAATTAGCCGGGTGTGGTGGCGGGTGCCTGTAATCCCAGCTACTTGGGAGGTTGAGGCAGGAGAATCGCTTGAACCCGGGAGGCGAAGGTTACAGTGAGCCGAGATCAGGCCGTTGCACTCCACCCTGGGCAAAACAGCGAGACTCTGTCTCAAAAAAAACAAAAAAACAAAACACAAAACCAGCTCCTGCACCCACTAGCAGCAGAATACAGCAGAACATTTAGGTGCCCACAGAACATAAACCAAGATGGACTGTATCCTGGATTTTAACAAACATGATAATTTTAAAAGAACTGAAATCATGTAAAATGTATCCTCTAGTCAAAATGGCATCCAATTAAAAATAAAAAAGTAAGATAACAGCAAAATCTTAAATACTTGAAAGATAAACAGCATGGATTTTAGTTTTGTTTTTTTTTTTTTAATTTTTATTTAAGTTTTGGGATACATGTGCAGGATGTGCAGGTTTGTTACATAGGTAAATTTGTGCCATGGTGGTTTGCTGTACCTATCAACCCATCACCTCAGTATTAAACCCAGCATGCATTAACTTTTTCCTGATGCTCTCCCTCTCCCTCCTCAATCCAGGGACCCCACTGTGTGTTGTTTCCTTCCCTGTGTCCATGTTTTCTCATTGTTCAGGTCTTACTTATAAGTGAGAACATTAGGTGTTTCGCTTTCTGTTTCTGCATAAGCTTCCTGAGGATAATGGCTTCCTGTTCCATCCATGTCCCTGCAAAGGACATGATCTCATTCTTTTTTATGGCTGCATAGTATTCCATGTTGTATGTGTACCACATTTTCTTCATCCAGTCTATCACTGATGGACATTTGGATTGATTCCATGTCTTTGCTATTGTGAATAGCGCTAAACACCAGTACACTCCTAAGGGAAATGTCTCAAGGGAAACAATTAAATATATTAATGTGAATAAAAATACAACATATCAAAGTTGATTTAACGCAGGTAAAGCCAGTGCTGGCAGGAAAATGTATTTCACTAAATGTGTATGGCGGAAAAGTAGAAATTTCTCAAATAAAAATTTCAGCTATCAATCAAGAAAGTAGAAAATAGTAGCAAAATAAAACCAAAACAAATATAAGAAAGAAGCCCGAGCTCTGAGCTGCAGCCGTGGCCACCCGCAACAGCACCGCCACGAGTGTCTTGTGGGTTTTCCTCAGAGGAGCCTGTCAGCATCCTCCAGTTCCAGGCGCTCTAGCCCCAGTCCTGCTTCAAGAGGCTTTTTCCAACCAGAGGCCTCTCCTCCATAGCCTGAAGGCTCGGCCAGTTCCCACGAAGTTTGCCGGGAACGCAAGGCTGTCACTGATATTCGTGGCACCCAGACTTGCGCAGGCAGGTTGCACACATTGGCCACTGTTTGCCCCACGTTATCCCACGAAGTAATTTCATAGTTTATTTAAATTTTTTAACAACAATGTAGCATATATTTTTTAACTGCAAATTTTATTTAACTCAATATATCCAAAATATTGTGTCAACATGTAATCAATATAAAAATTTTTACAGATAGTTTGCATTCTTTTTTCATATGAAATCTTTGAAATCCATTGTGTATTTTGCATTTTAGTATATCTCAACTCAAATGTGAAATTTTCATCGAGAATATCTGAACTGTATTTAGATTAATAAAAATTGCAGTTAAAAAGTTTATCATAGATTTAGCTTGCAAATCAGATCTCGGTTGAGCGGCCAGGCAGCCAACCCCCAAGGAGCGGCCTGCTGGTGTCCCCAGCGCCCAGGAGTTGAGGATGTCCTACAAACCCATCACACCTGCCCCCAGCAGCACCCCCGGCTCCAGCACCCCTGGGCTGGGCACCCTGGTCCCTACAGGAAGCGTCCTGTCCCCGTCGGGTTCAGTGCCAAGAGCCGCTGTCCCTTGTAGACCGCTGTTTAACGACTTTGGACCGCCTTCCATCGGCTGTGTGCAGGCCATGAAACCACCTGGCGCCCAGGGCTCCCAGAGCACCCACCCGGAACTGCTGGTATCACAGGGGAGATGGGCAAAGGGATCTGGACCACCTATGCTGGCAGCGAGAGCCACGAAGCACCTGAAGAGAGGGATCATCCATCCCTAGTCAGAGTGTCTGGCAGAGACAGAGCAGAACGCCCGCATTTAATGGGGGGGGGGGAGGAAGCTCCTAGGCCTCTGTGTCTGGACATTTCCCCGGCCACTCCAGAGCACCTGCTTCTCCCTGGCCCTCATCCCTAGTTGTACTAACCATCCTGGGCTTCCTGTCCTGTGTCCCCTCATGCCTGCCCTCCAGGAACCAAGGGGCGGCTCTCACTCCAGATGGCAGTACTAACAATCCCCCCTCCCCCACCAACCCGGCCGACTCAAGAAGAGTTAGCAGCGAGGTCCCCCTGAGTGTCACCCATGACCTGCCGACAGTGTTGCCCACTGGAACCTTCTGCGGTCCCCACCACTCAGCCCTTCCCAGCACTTCTCCCACGTGCCCCGAGCCTCCTTCTCCCTCAGCACGGGCTCAGGCCTCAGGCCTCAAGACTGACACTTCCCTGCCTTGTGTCTTTTGCTAAATATGACCTTTCTATATTAATAGAAGATGATTTGGAGTTATGCTCTCTAAAAAAATGTTTAATATAAAAGAGAAATAAAGGGATTTAGCGAAGGAATGTATAGATGAATATTTAAATACTCAGAGATGACATTACTACCAGATATAATGAGATCAACAGATATTTCATTTACTTATGATTAATGTTTGTATTTATTTTTAATTTTATTTTATTTATGTATTTATTTTTATTATTCTTTAAGTTCTAGGGTACATGTGTACAACGTGCATATTTGTTACATATGTTTACATGTGCCGTGTTGGTTTGCTGCACCCATTAACTCATCATTTACATTAGGTATTTCTCCCAAGGCTATCCCTCCCCCCGGCCCCCCACGCCATGACAGGCCGCAGTGTGTCATGTTCCCTGCCCTGTGTCCAAGTGTTCTCATTGTTTAATTCCCACCTATGAGTGAGAACATGCAGTGTTTGGTTCTCTGACCTTGTGATAGTTTAAACAAATGAAGAAGTTCAGAATTCACTTTATAAGAGAAATAATGAAAAATAAAGTATTACTGACGTTGGTAACAGAATAAAAATTAGAGTTAGACAAAGTATTAACAAGCACGCTTATTTATTTATGAGATGGGAAAATATTAAAAAGGATTAAATCCTGTCTTGTCAACACGAAGAACAAATGTATTATACATAATTCCTTTGTTAACTTATTATTGTGTTTCCTTGTATAATTTTCACTTGGTTTTGTTGGTTTTACTACTTGCTTCATTATTTCAAAAACTACATCTTCATCGACTATTTCAACTTTTCCTATGTGGGCAGAATTATAAAATCCAGTTTCAAAATTTCAACTGAACGTTGTCAGCTTTTTTCTTTGGGCTTTTAATTAAAAAAAAAAAAAAAACCTAAGTGATTGTGTATGTGTGTATTTTAGCATTATCATGAATGTAATAAAAATAAAATCAAGCAAAAGGAAATGGATAAGCAAGGAAAATATGAATAGTAAGGGGGATGTCGGGGCCTCGGGATTTATTTTGCAGAAGGATAGACAAGAAAGGCCTCATTACTAAGTAATTTTACTCAATCGTTTATTCCATTTATTATTTGCTGATTCCATAATACTTATTAATGTATTTATGTGTTTTTAATTTCCTTTTTATTTTTAGAATCAGGGTATCATTCTGTCACCCAGGCTGGAGTGCAGTGGTGTGAACATAGTTCACTGTAACCTTACTCCTGGGCTCAGGTGATCCTCCCATCTCAGCCTCCCAAGTAGCTAGATCTACAGGCACCTGCCACCATGCTTTTTTTAGAGATGGGGTTGTGGTATGTTGGCCAAGCAGGTCTCAAACTCTTGGCCTCAAGCAATCCTCCTGCTTTGGCCTTTTGAAGCATTGGGATTATAGGCCTGGGCCAGTGTGCCTGGACCCAGAATATTTACTTAGAGTATACGTTGTGATAAGCCCTGGAAAGTGTCTGATAGTTCAGTAAAAAACTGCAATGATGTTTACAACAGGTAATTAAGTTTGGCCATGATTCTTTTGACTGTCATAACACTGTCTTAAGAAAAAGTCTATATTTCCACTTTACTGGGTCTGTGAAACTCAAACTCAATGTTAAAAAGCTCTGATTTGTGGTTGAAATCACAATCCAGCTGAAAACCAGGAATGTGGAGCCATTTTTAAATTTTAAGTGAATCCTAAGCAGTCTTGTATTTAAGACAGATATGATTATTACACAGTATTACATTTTTCTGTACTTAAAAGGAGAGAAAACCACGAGGGTTGTAAATGTTTGAAAAAAGAAGGCGTCTATGAGGAAGCTTTATATTGGGAGAAAGTGTGAAAGGAAAATAAAATCTTGGGACCCCAAACTCACTATGACAAAGAAAAATTAGGCTTGGAACCTGAGTCATGCAAAAACTGCCATCCTTTTGTTCCCAGATAGCTGTAATTTCACATGCTTACTTTAACTTATGTAAAATGTAGATTTACTGAGAGCCAGGATGAATGCACAACTGACTCTTTCCTCCTTTTTTTTGGCCACATGTAACATATAGACTCACTGAGAACTAACCAGAGCCTCGCAAGAATGTATCGATTAGCTTCCTTGCCTACTCTCTTTCTTTTCCTGCCCGGTTTTAATTTCCTGCCTGCTTGCTCTTTCTCCTTTAAATATTGAAGTTCCCAAAGCCCTCTTTAGAAAAAGCACGGGACACCGCCTACTTGTGACTTGTGCTTCTTTTTCCCGGCGGTAAGGCACTATTTTTATCTCTATTTAAAAATGTAGAAACTGAGCCAAAGAGGGGATATGGTATTTGTCTGGGATCATAGGATTAGTAAATGTCTGAGTTGTGTTTAAAGCCAGGCTCCGCGATTTCATAGCCCACCCACAGTTGCATGCGGCTCAAGTCTTCCGGCTCCAAGTTCTCTGCAATTTACACAGCCCTACACTGCCTACTTCCTAAACTCTCCAACCTCCTATTTTCCCTTTGCAAGTATCCTCCACCTTGCAAAGCAAAATCTCTAAAATCACTTGAGATCTGACTCATTCACTTTTTGGCTTACAAAAAGAAGGTGGAAAAAGCCACTCTTCTTGCAGTGCACAAATGACTGTTTTAGAGTAACTTTATTGCCTATGCAATCAATCATATATTTGATATAGTTTCAGAAGATAAATGCAGATATAAAAAATTTTCTGTAAAAGTGTCTTTTCTTATTTCTCCTCTCTCCTTTTCTCCCCTACTGTGCTTCGAATTCTTTATTTTCATATTCACTTTGCTGGTTTCAAATAATTTCCAAACCTACTCTAAGCTGTTCTGACAGGACCACAGACTTTCACATCTGGTTATGATATCACATGCTCACATTGTCTATGTGCTTCATTTTACAGTTGAAGAAACTGAGACACAAAGTAAGGTGACGTGTCCAGTTCCACTCTAGTTATACAATAAAAAGTGGCTAATATTTAATAAATAATATGAGTCAGGCACTGAGAAAGTTAGGCACCGATTTTATTTATTTTATTTATTTATTTTTTGAGACGGAGTCTCGTTCTGTCGCCCAGGCTGGAGTGCAGTGGCGCGAATTCGGCTCACTGCAAGCTCCGCCTCCCGGGTTCACACCATTCTCCTGCCTCAGCCTCCCGAGTAGCTGGGACCACAGGCACCCGCCATGCCTGGCTAATTTTTTGTATTTTTAGGAGAGATGGGGTTTCACCGTGTTAGCCAGGATGGTCTCGAAGTGCCCACGTTGCTCTTGCCGCTCCCCCTGCAGCAGGGGAAACAGTGGTGGCACCACTTGCCCATCTTGCTCCTGAGACCAAATGGCTTCTTCACAGTGGAGGCAGCCGGTATTGAAGAAACCTCAGCCACCATCTGCTTTGAACAGCCAGGGGAGGCCGGTAGTAGCGAGCAGATCGCGTCTACCAACCAGTTTCACCAACTAGCAGGAAATTCTGGGTTTCCGATCTGTTTGAAGAGAAAGGTCAATCCCAGCCAAAACCTGCCAACCCCAGCAGGGGAGCCCCGGCCCACCCCACTCGGAAAACCCACACCCAGCCGGGGAAAGCCCACGCCCACCCGGGGTGATCCCACGCCCCCCCCAGGAAGGGCCAACCCCCGCCCCCCACCGCCCAAAGGAAACACCCAACCCAGCCAAGGGAATGCCAAGCCCAGCAGCGAAAAGGTCAAGCCCAGCAAAGGAACGCGATGGAGGAAACGTCAATCCAAGCGAGAAACACCAGGCAAAGCGATTAACGCCCAGCCAAGCGAGGAACGCCAAGCCAAGCCAGGAACGCAAAGCCAGGCCTAGCAGTTACAGGCTAGCCAAGCCGTTATGCGCGTGCGCGTGCGGTGTGCGCGCCTCAGGCGGCGTCATTGCACGTGGCACAGACAGTGGCCAATGTGTGCAACCTGCGCACAAGTCTTGGTGCCACGAATATCAGTGACAGCCTTGCGTTCCCGGCAGACTTGGTGCGAACTGGCCGGGCCTTCAGGCTATGGAGGAGAGGCCTCTGGTTGGAAAAAGCCTCTTGAAGCAGGACTGGGGCTAGAGCGCCTGGAACTGGAGGATGCTGACAGGCTCCTCTGAGGAAAGCCCACAAGACACTCGTGGCGGTGCTGTTGCCGGTGGCCACGGCTGCCGCTCAGAGCTCGGGCTTCTTTCTTGTATTTGTTTTGGTTTTATTTTGCTACTATTTTCTACTTTCTCGATGTGATAGCTGAAATTTTATTTGAGAAATTTCTACTTTTCCGTCATACACATTTAGTGAAACACATTTTCCTGCCAGCACTGGCTTTACCTGTGTTGAATCAAGTGTGATATGTCGTATTTTTATTCAGTTTAATATATTTAATAGTTTCCCTTGAGACGTTTCCCTTAGGAGTGTGCTTGCTGTTTAGTGCTATTCACAATAGCAAAGACATGGAATCAATCCAAATGTCCATCAGTGATAGACTGGATGAAGAAAATGCGGTACACATACAACATGGAATACTATGCAGCCATAAAAAAGAATGAGATCATGTCCTTTGCAGGGACATGGATGGAACAGGAAGCCATTATCCTCAGGAAACTAATGCAGAAACAGAAAGCGAAACACCTAATGTTCTCACTTATAAGTAGGACCTGAACAATGAGAACACATGGACACAGGGAAGGAAACAACACACAATGGGGCCCCTGGATGGGGGCGGGAGAGGGAGAGCATCAGGAAAAATAGTTAATGCATGCTGGGTTTAATGCCAAGGCAATGGGTTGATATGTATAGCAAACCACCATGGCACAAATTTACCTGTGTAACAAACCTGCACATCCTGCACATGTACCCCAGAACTTAAAATAAAATAAATAAAAATGTAAAAAAGAAAAAAACCAACAAAACTAAAATGTGTGCTGTTTATCTTTCAAGTATTTAAGATTTTGCTATTATCTTACTTTTTTATTTTTAATTGGATGCCATTTTGGCTGGAGGATACATTCTACATGATTTCAGTTCTTTTAAAACTCTAATGTTTGTTAAAATCCAGGATACAGACCATCTTGGTTTATGTTCTGTGGGTACCTAAATGTTCTGCTGTATTCTGATGCTGGGGGTGGAGGAGCAGGGGTTTTTGTTTTTTCGTTTTGTTTTGTTTTTTTGAGGCAGAGTCTCGCTCATTTTGCCCAGGGTGGAATGCAATGGCCTGATCTCAGCTCACTGTAACCTTCGCCTCCCGGGTTCAAGCGATTCTCCTGCCTCCACCTCCCAAGTAGCTGGGATTACAGGCACCCGCCACCACACCCGGCTAATTCTAGTATTTTTAGTAGAGGCAGGGTTTTGCCATATTGGCCAGGCTGGTCTCCAACTCCTGACCTCAGGTGATCCACCCGCCTTGGCCTCCCAAAGTGGTGGGATTACAGGCCTGAGCCTCCGCACCCAGCCAAGGGTAGAGTACTTTATAAATGCCAGTGAGCGGCAGCCGCCAACATCAGTAGCTGCTGACGCTGCTAGCGGCTGGGGCGGACGGTGGCCAGAGCCGGGACCCAGGCTTCCTGCCACCTGCGCGTGCGGCGCACACCTGGACGCTGTCCTCCCGCGGCCTACACTGGCCGGCACAGCAAAGCTGGGACTCATGTTTGAAGGAAGGAAAAAAATCGAACGAGTAACCCAGCACTGTTCTTTCCAGATCCATCCCGCTGGCCCTCTTGTTTCCCACGTTTTTGAAAACTGGCCACTCTGACCTCAGATCCCTAAATCGCAGCCACTGAGACCTGGCTCTCAGAAGCCAAAGCCCTGGCACTTTCCAGGCTGAGCGGGATGAGGTGAAGGCAGGCTGGAGGCTGGTCCAGGACAGCTGAGGGCTGACCGTTGGGGGTCGTGGAGAGGCCACCCCTGGGGCCGCTACACGTGACATGGGATTTGGGCCATTGAGTAGAAGGCGTGGAGATGGGGCACTGCCAGCGGAGCCAGGGAGGAAAGAGAACACTCTCCAAATTGTCTTCCAGGGTTTCCGTGAGCATTTTATTAACTCAGAATCTGTCAGGAATAATACTAGGGAGTTACCTTTCCCTGAAGATGGCTCTTGTCAGAGTAGTGAGATAGGCGTGGGGGGGAGGGCGGGAGGAGGAAGAGGAATGTGAGGCTCAGTTTATACATATTAAGATCAGCAATGGTGTGCCGCTGGCAGGAGCAGAGCGAGCCTGGAGATTTGGGTGGCTGCAGTTGGTAAGTGGTTGCAATCCAGAGAGTGGGACTGAGATCCTCCCTTGTCATGTTAGCATCCCGTTTCCTGGGCGTGGCTCTGACATCCTGCAGGTGGTCATTTCACTCATGGCGGCTTTGTCTCTCTTCTATCACCCCAGACTCAGCTTCACACTCCAGGGCTGCACACCACCAGCCACCGTCATGTTAACCCCTTCCCAGGTCAATGTGTCCCTCACCTGGAGCCCAATCTGCTGGACAGCCTGGGACCGTCCATTTTCGGGGTGGCAGGCAACCTGGTGGCCATCATGCTGCTGTGCAAGTCGCGCGAGGAGCAGAAGGAGACCGCCTTCTACACACTGGTATGCGGCTGGCCGCCACCGACCTGTTGTTCACTTTGCTGGTGAGCCAGGTGACCATCGCCACGTACATGAAGGGCGGGTGACCTGGGGCCAGCCCCTGTGCCAGTACAGCATCTTCATCCTGCTCTTCTTCAGCCAGCCCGGCCTCAGCATCATCTGCACCCTGATATCTATACAGGTAATTTGTGTTCGACATTCTCAGAGGAGTTTCATAAGCTTTATGTTTTATCTGGGTTATAAACAGAGTCCTCAAATGCATAAAAAAGAAATCATGCCAGGATTGAATTTCAGCAGGAATAAGTTTATTTTACCTATTCAAAATTAAAATACTTTTGTTTTGTTTGAAAATGTGTTTTTGTTAAAGATACGTTTTTGAAAAAAATTTAGGTAAATATTTAATAATGTCCCCTTTTCTATCCCAAGAAGTAATTTCATAGTTTAAATTTTTTAACAAAAATGTAGCATAGATTTTTTAAAAAAATAATTGCATATTTTAACTCAATATATCCAAAATACTGTGTCAACATGTAATCAATGTAAAAATTACTAGAGATAGTTTGCATTCTTTTTTCATATGAAATCTTTGAAATCCATTGTGTATTTTACATTTTAGTATGTCTCAACTAACTCAAATGTGAAATTTTCATCGATAATATCTGAACTGTATTTAGATTAATAAAAATTGCAGTAAAAAGTTCAACATGGATTTAGTAGGGGGCGTGCAGCCAGCTTGCAAATCAGATCTCGGCTGAGCGGCCAGGCAGCCAACCCCCGAGGAGCGGCCTGCTGGCTCCGCAGTGCCCAGGAGTTGAGGATGTCCTACAAACCCATCACACCTGCCCCCAGCAGCACCCCCGGCTCCAGCACCCCTGGGCTGGGCACCCCGGTCCCTACAGGAAGCGTCCCGTCGCCATCGGGCTCAGTGCCAGGAGCTGCTGTCCCTTTCAGACCGCTGTTTAACGACTTTGGACCGCCTCCATCGGCTGCCTGCAGGCCATGAAACCACCTGGCGCCCAGGGCTGCCAGAGCACCCACACGGAACTGCTGTCGGTCACAGGGGAGATGGGCAAAGGGATCCGGACCACCTTTGCTGGCAGCAAGAGCACCACGGAGCACCTGAAGAGAGAGATCATCCATCCCTAGTCAGAGTGCCTGGCAGAGACAGGGCGGAACCCACGCACTTAACAGGAAGCTCCTAAGCCTCTGTGTCTGGACTTTTCCCGGCCACTCCAGAGCACCTGCTTCTCCCTGGCCCTCATCCCTAGTTGCACTAACCATCCTGGGCTTCCTGTCCTGTGTCCCTTGATGGTGCCCTCAGGAACCAAGGGGCGGCTCTCACTCCAGGTGGCAGCACTAACGATCCCCCTTCCCCCACCAATCCGGCCAACTCAAGAAGAGTTAGCAGCAAGGTCCCCGTGAGTCCCACCCATGACCTGCCCACAGTGTTGCCCACTGGAACTTTCTGCGGCCCCCACCACTCAGCCCTTCCCAGCACTTCTCCCTCGTGCCCGGAGCCTCCTTCTCCCTTAGCACAGGCTCAGGCCTCAGGCCTGACACTTACCTGCCTTGTGTCTTTTGCTAAATATGACCTTTCTACATTAATAAAAGATGATTTGGAGTTGTGCTCTCTAAAAAAAGTTTAATATAAAAGAGAAATAAAAGAAAACTTAGCAAAGGAATATATCGATGAATATTTAAATACTTAGATGACATTACTACCAGACATAATAAGATCATCAGATATTTCATTTACTTATGATTAATATGTTTGTATTTATTTTTTATTTTATTTATGTATTTATTTTTAGTATACTTTAAGTTCTAGGGTACCTGTGCACAACATGCATGTTTGTTACATATGTTTACATGTGCCCTGTTGGTTTGCTGCACCCATTAACTCCTCATTTACATTAGGTATTTATCCTAATGCTATCCCTCCCAACGCCCCCCAACCCATGACAGGCCCCTGTGTGTAATGTTCCCCGCCCTGTGTCCAAGTGTTGTCATTGTTTAATTCCCACCTATGAGTGAGAACATGCAGTGTTTGGTTTTCTGACCTTGTGATAGTTTAAACAAACTAGCAAGTTCAGAAGTCACTTTATAAGAGAAATAATGAAAAATAAAGTATTACTGACATTGGTAACAGAATAAAAATTAGAGTTAGACAAAGTATTAACAAACAAGCTTATTTATTTATGAGATGGGAAAATATTAAAAAGGATTTAATCATGTCTTGTCAATACGAAGAAAAAGTGTATTATATATAATTCCTTTGTTAACTTATTATTGTGTTTCCTTGTATAATTTTCACTTGGTTTTGTTGATTTTACTACTTGCTGCATTATTTCAAAACCTACATCTTCATCGACCATTCCAACTTTTGCTATGTGGGCAGAATTATAAAACCCAATTTCAAAATTTCAACTGAACATTGTCACCACTTTTCTTTGGACTTTTAATAATAAAAAAAAAAACCTAAGTAATTGTGTGTGTGCGTGTGTGTATTTTAGCATTATCATGAATCTAATAACAATAAAATCAAACAAAAGCAAATGGATAAGCAATATGTTGGACTAGCATCTCAAGTATGAAAATGGCATTGCAAACAGTGATATGATTTTTTTCAAAATGGTAAACTTTTTAAATTATGATCTTATTTTAACCTAAAATCTTACTATCAGAAAATGCAGTGTATATTAAAATGTTCTGAAATGCTTTTATTCACATTTATTAAATGGTTGTACTCACTCAGATATCTACAAATTGGTTTTTCTCTTATGTAATTGTCTTATAGAATGTTCAAAAGTCATGCAGAATGTGAGATAATATTCTATTGAATAGGATCATTTTATCATTGCAAGACATCAAACATCCCTGTTTCCTGCCAAATAAATGTACAATAGCAATAAATGTAAAGATGTGGTTTTAAAAAAGGCACATTTTAGAGTTATAAAACAAGGATTTTAAAACTTGAATTGTTACAGTGAATATGTCTTAATATAGGCTACAGTCACTTTAGATAAAAAGTTACCTCACATCTATTTTCAGTATTACTTAAAGGTGTTTATGTAATGGCAAAGCTTTTTTTTTTTTTTTTTTTTTTTGCCTAGAGGTAGGTATTTTGCCACATGGCTATTTATGGTATGAAACTATATTTAAATGCATGTACACATGTAAAAGCTGCCACTGTGGTTGTAAACTATTAAAAGTTATCAAGATTAAAAAAATAAACAAGTACAAATATTTCTGTTTTTCTGTGAAATGTCTTTACTCCAGTCCAAATTTAGACATTTAAAATGCTTGAAATTAATAAAACCAAGTGTTTCACATATTTAAGTTTAAATGGCCTTTGTCCTAGTTTTATTAGTGAAGCAGCAGACTCCATTTTTTTCACTCTTCTACACCTTCAAAAGGTGGACAGAAAAATTTGATAAAACTTCTAGGACATTATGTGATGAAACTCATTAAACACTAAAGGAGAAATACAACCTCACTGTTTATAAAAGACATATGAGAAGGAACCCTGCATACATATATCTATCAGTTTTGGATTTTCAAAAAATATTTGCCTTAAAATGGGCTTCATTAGAATATGTGTTCTCCCACAAAGCCAAGGAAAGTACGTTAGACACAGGATCTGGAAGTCTACGTGTGTGATGTAACTTCATTGAATACATTTCACAAATAAGGCAGAAATGTATGCGTGTGACCCAAAATATTCTCTAAATTTTCTCAAAGCAATGCGGTCACATCTATTTTCTTTTACCATGACTAGTGTTCATTCCATGCGTTTGAACATTACCTCACGCATTTGTAGCCTGCTATCTCTGTGATTAATTATGGCTAACATTCTCAGCAGTCAAACATCTTGCAAGTGACAGCTTGAAAAGACCTACCAGCATGATGTTCACTCTGCCACCTGACTAGCTTGTCTTCCATCTACACATTGCAGTATTTAGAAGAGCGCTTTAGTATTGTAAATTTGATGCAACATGTGTTCAACGAGATGAAATCTTCAATATTGGACTACCTGTGAATCGGGAGAATGTTAATTTGCTTCTGTAGTTTTAAGCGTATTCTCAGAGGTAGATGAAGCCATATTATATCATTGGATTCAAGAAGTAAAGTAAATAGAAGAAAAAAAGATGTTATTTTAGTTTGGTTATGTTTGTATCTTAAGTTTTCTTTTCCAGATATATGAGAGCCTACTAAATACACTGAATAAAATGTGGTAGCCTTGGGTTAAATATCATACTTTATATTTTGTTTATTAATTCCAGGATAGAGTAGAAAAATATGCTCTCTTATATAATATAAAAATGATATGGGGGAAAGAAGTAAAAAATTAACTTAGAGACATCATTAATTTATTTATTTTATAAATGAAACACTAAATAATTTCTATTTGTTTTGACAAATAGAGAATATATTTAGAATCAATGCTTTATTACTTGGAAAGTGGAGTAAAAATTTAAAATGTATTATTCAGATTGTATTATTACCATGCACTACAGATCACATACATTGGTCTTTTCTTCGTATTAGACATTAATTAATGGCAAACGTCCCTTCGAGGGCTATTTAATAGGAATACTAAAGTATCTGGAATTTCTGAAATAATAAAAGTGACCTAAATCACCGTGTTTGGTAAATTCACAACATTCAAATGGCAGGAGGGGAGTGGTGGAGGTAGGGAGGGGAATGCTCATGTTCTCATTATTCCCAAACGGATTCTTACAAGTCTTCTTACTCGGCACATGGATGCATTTCAGTAATACACAATGTCTTAGATAGGCATAACTGTCTGCACTTTTTAACAAGATACGTTTCCACATTATTATTCCTTGCCACCTCAATATCAGATATTTTCTCATGTCATCTTTTACTTCTGAAGAGCTGAATTATTGATCCATAAACTGAATTCATAGCTACATATCTGTGGATGTTTTTAATTATGTGAAAATTTTGTATATGATTTTTTTCTGGGGAAAGTATCAGAACCTGGTGATTGTAACAAAAACAATCACTCGTGTTAATATTTAAGTCTTAATTAATTCAGAAAAATTTGCACACACCTTAAGGTCAGATACTATTTTGTACCCTACATATAAAAACTTCTTTTTTTTTTTTTTTTTTTTGAGATGGAGTCTCACTCTGTTGCCCAGTTTGGAGTGCAATGGAGTGATCTCTGCTCACTGCAAACTCCGCCTCCCATAACATTAATGATCACTGATCAAAGATCACCATAACAAATATAATAATAATGAAATATTTAAAAAATTGTGAGGATTATACCAAAATGTGAAACCAAGACACAAAGTGAGCACAGGCTGTTTATTAAATGGTACCAATAGACTTGTTTCACCTGGGTTGTCACAAACATTTCATTTGTAAATAAAAGAATAAAAGGCCATATCTGTGAATAAAGAGAAGTGCAATAAAACATGTTTGTATTAATTTGGTTAACTTTATTCCAACTTAATGTAAACTAGTTTATTTTTATTTGTATTTTTATTTATTTATTTATTTATTTATTTATTTATTTATTGAGATGGAGTCTGGATCTTGCCCAGGCTGGAGTGCAGTGGCACATCTCGGCTCACCGCAAGCTCTGCCTCTGGTGTTCACACCATTCTCCTGCCTCAGCCTCCCGAGTTGCTGGGACCACAGGCGCCTGCCACCATGCCCAGCTAATTTTTTGTATTTTTTAGTACTTTCACCGTGTTAGCCAGGATGGTCTTGATCTGACCTCGTGATCCTCCCATCTTGGCCTCCCAAAGTGCTGGGATTACAGGCATGAGCCACCGCTCCTGGCCGTAAACTAGTTTTAAAACAGTTTATAAAACTCTAAAATGAACCCGGCAAATTTAGAGCAATAATAAAATGATTTAAATTAGAGAAGTCTTTTTTAAAAAGGATAAATAACAAATGTCTCATTGGATTTATTAAAGTTGTTTCAAGTTCAGCTCTGAGGTTCTTAGAAATTAAAGTAAAAAGTATGACCAGTTTCTGAAGTCAAGACAAAATCATATAATCTTTAACTTAGAAAATTATCTTCTGTGTTGTGTCCTAAGCATGAAACAAATGTAAGGACTTGCCCTGACACTCTGTAAGTCGTTCCACTCCCATATGCACTGCAGAAATGTTTCCTGGCAAGAACAGCAAGTCAGAAGCTTTTTCAGCACAATAAGGAGGGACATGCTACATATAAAAAAATAGATGAGGAGGGAAAATAGCACCTTAGAGAAGTGAGAAGTCTCAAAAGAGACATGTATAAGGAGAGCAGTTGCAATTATAAAGAGCAAAAATATGGAATGATGAAAAAAGATACTTTAAAGAAAGTTTTCCTCAGTACTTTGCAATGCTCTCTCCACCTTCTGAAGAAAGCTGGCTCCTCCTGTACCCTTAGGGTATTTGGACCCAGGCTTTGGAATGGGTGACCATCTACATCAAACTACCTTAAACTCAAATTTGTGTGCATAGGATAAGAATAATTGGGTTAAACAAAATTCACTTTTAATCTAAAATGTCATTCATTAGTTTGACCAACTTTCTTTACCACTGGCCACTTGATCCTTGTCTTATTTGACCAGAGTTGTTAAACAAGGTTTGTTGTTTCCTTCTTTGAAGGAAAGAGTCAGTGTTTCTTCCATTCCAATGCATCCACTTGAGGAATTTTTAATAAAATGGGCAATGAATGGGCAGTAGAAGAAGTTACAGGCCTACTAATAAAACACTAATAAATAAACTGTGGAAACTCTAAAATCATTTGCATGAAGACCTTGCTTATTTTGTAACTATTATGTATTATCATACGTGTACTTAACTCTTTGAATGTGTTAGTATGTGTCCAAAGTATAACTTAATTTTACCTATATGTTTAAATTACATAAAATAAATAAAGCCACTAAAACATTTTTAAACATTTTCTTATATTTCCTTTCAGAATTTTTATATGCATGCATCTGTACTCGGTAATATTGCTGAATGCATGTTTGTGTTGACAAAGCCTCTCCCCTTGCCAAAACTCTTGTCAGGATCCTCTAAGGCCCCTCTAGGTCTCAGCCTTCAGTGTTCTTCCTAGTCTGGCCCACATCTCTCAGGTTTAGGAAGAAACTTGCAGAGAATTCCACACTCTCAATACTGATAACCTTTGATATCTGATCCAATTTGTTATCTCCCACCACTCTCCAGATGATTTCTGATCAGCTTGGCCTGTCTTCAGTAAGAATCCTGTTAGGTCTGTTTAACCTAAATCCCCTTTACCCCTAAAGTTTCCTCTTAGTATCCCCAGTTGAACAATTTTTCAAACATTAAAAAAACTTGGACAAAATTAAGTTCAGATAGGTTCCAGAGAATTTAGGTTCAGCTCTTGGCTTTCTGAACACCTGACATATCCTCTTTAAATGGCCTCAAAACAAGAAAATACAAAATGAATAGAAGTAGACACTAGAAATGGAAAAAATGGAGAAATACAGGAATGAACAGAAGTTTCTATTTCGGGTAATTAGATAAATTTTAAGATGTTTATAGTTAACTTTTGTTAATTAGGTTTAGCCCCTTGAACGTTTGAGAACATGTTATTACTATAGTTATTGAACATTATATTTTTTATTTTATTTATTTATTTATTTATTGAGATGGAGTCTGGATCTTGCCCAGGCTGG
>JABBCR010001115.1:0-60220 GCA_014849445.1 Cercopithecus mona
ACTGTTCTTGTGAAATATGGAAAGTAATGTTTGGAAGCCCTTAGAAGGCTATGGTGAAAAAGGAAATATGTTCTGTTAAAAACTGGAAAGAAGCTTTCTGAAAAACTGCTTTGTGTTCTGTTAATTCATCTCACAGAGTTACATCTTTCCCTTCAAGAAGCCTTTCGCTAAGGCTGTTCTTGTGGAATTGGCAAAGGGATATTTGGAAGCCCATAGAGGGCTATGGTGAAAAAGGAAATATCTTCCGTTCAAAACTGAAAAGAAGCTTTCTGAGAAACTGCTCTGTGTTCTGTTAATTCATCTCACAGAGTTACATCTTTCCCCTCAAGAAGCCTTTCGCTAAGACTGTTCTTGTGGAATTTGCAAAGTGATATTTGGAAGCCCATAGAGGGCTACAGTGAAAAAGGAAATATCCTAAGATAAAAACTGAAAAGAAGCTTTCTGAGAAACTGCTCTGTGTTCTGTTAATTCATCTCACAGAGTTACATCTTTCCCTTCAAGAAGCCTTTCGCTAAGGCTGTTCTTGTGGAATTGGCAAAGGGATATTTGGAAGCCCATAGAGGGCTATGGTGAACAATGAAATATCTTCCGTTCAAAACTGGAAAGAAGCTTTCTGAGAAACTGCTCTGTGTTCTGTTAATTCATCTCACAGAGTTACATCTTTCCCTTCAAGAAGCCTTTCGCTAAGGCTGTTCTTGTGGAATTGGCAAAGGGATATTTGGAAGCCCATAGAGGGCTATGGTGTAAAAGGAAATATCTTCCGTTCAAAACTGGAAAGAAGCTTTCTGAGAAAGTGCTCTGTGTTCTGTTAATTCATCTCACAGAGTTACATCTTTCCCTTCAAGAAGCCTTTCGCTAAGGCTGTTCTTGTGGAATTGGCAAAGGGATATTTGGAAGCCCATAGAGGGCTATGGTGAAAAAGTATATATCTTCCGTTCAAAACTGGAAAGAAGCTTTCTGAGAAACTGCTCTGTGTTCTGTTAATTCGTCTCACAGAGTTACATCTTTCCCTTCAAGAAGCCTTTCGCTAAGGCTGTTCTTGTGGAATTGGCAAAGTGATATTTGGAAGCCCATAGAGGGCTATGGGGAAAAAGGAAATATCTTCAGTTAAAACTAGAAAGAAGCTTTCTGAGAAACTGCTCTGTGTTCTGTTAATTCATCTCACAGAGTTACATCTTTCCCTTCAAGAAGCCTTTCGCTAAGGCTGTTCTTGTGGAATTGGCAAAGGGATATTTGGAAGCCCATAGAGGGCTATGGTGAAAAAGGAAATATCTTCCGTTCAAAATTGGAAAGAAGCTTTCTGAGAAACTGCTCTGTGTTCTGTTAATTCATCTCACAGAGTTACATCTTTCCCTTCAAGAAGCCTTTCGCTAAGGCTGTTCTTGTGGAATTGGCAAAGTGATATTTGGAAGCCCATAGAGGGCTATGGGGAAAAAGGAAATATCTTCCGTTCAAAACTGGAAAGAAGCTTTCTGAGAAACTGCTCTGTGTTCTGTTAATTCATCTCACAGAGTTGCAGCTTTCCCCTCAAGAAGCCTTTCACTAAGACTGTTCTTGTGGTATTTGCAAAGTGATATTTCGATGCCCTTAGACGGCTATGGTGAAAAAGAAAATATCTTCAGTTAAAAACTGACAAGAAGCTTTCTGAGAAACCATTTTGTGTTCCCTTAATTCATCTCACAGAGTTACAGCTTTCCCCTCCAGAAGCCTTTCGTAAAGACTGTTCTTGTGGAATTTGCAAAGTGATATTTGGAAGACCATAGAGGGCAATGGTGAAAACAAATATCGTCAGTTAAAAACTGGAAGGAAGCTTTCTGAGAAACTGCTTTGTGTTCTGTTATTTCATCTCACAGAGTTACATCTTTGCCCTCAAGAAGCCTTTCGCTAAGACTGTTCTTGTGGAATTTGCAAAGTGATATTTGGAAGCCCATAGAGGTCTATGGGGAAAAAGGAAATCTCTTCCGTTAAAGACGGGAAAGAAGCTTTCTGAGAAACTGCTTCGTGTTATGCTAATTCATCTCTCACAGTTACAGCTTTCCCCTCAAGAAGCCTTTCGCTAAGACTGTTCTTGTGCAATTTACAACGCGATATTTGGAAACACACAGAGGGCTATGGTGAAAAAGGAAATATCCTCCGATGAAAACTGGAAAGAAGCTTTCTGAGAAACTGCTTTGTGTTCTGTTAATTCATCTCACAGAGTTACAGCTTTCCCCTCAAGAAGCCTTTCGCTAAGACTGTTCTTGTGGAATTTGCAAAGTGATATTTGGAAGCCCATAGAGGGCTATGGTGAAAAAGGAATATCTTCAGTTAAAAACTGGAAAGAAGCTTTCTGAGAAACTGCTTTGTGTTCTGTTAATTCATCTCACAGAGTTACAGCTTTCCCCTCAAGAAGCGTTTCGCTAAGACTGTTCTTGTGGAATTGGCAAAGTGATATTTGGAAGCCCATAGAGGGCTATGGTGAAAAAGGAAATATCTTCCGTTCAAAACTGGAAAGAAGCTTTCTGAGAAACTTCTCTGTGTTCTGTTAATTCATCTCACAGAGTTACATCTTTCCCTTCAAGAAGCCTTTCGCTAAGGCTGTTCTTGTGGAATCTAAGAACTGAAATTTCGGATCCCTTTGATGACTATAGGAATAGAAAAGGAAATATCCTCCAATAAAAATGAGAAAGAGACTATCTGACAAACTTCTTTTTGATCTGTGAATTCATCTCACAGAGTTACAGCTTTCCCCTCAAGAAGCCTTTCGCTAAGGCTGTTCTTGTGGAATTGGCAAAGGGATATTTGGAAGCCCATAGAGGGCTATGGTGAAAAAGAAAATATCTTCCGTTCAAAACTGGAAAGAAGCTTTCTGAGAAACTGCTCTGTGTTCTGTTAATTCATCTCACAGAGTTACAACTTTCCCTTCAAGAAGCCTTTCGCTAAGGCTGTTCTTGTGGAATTGGCAAAGGGATATTTGGAAGCCCATAGAGGGCTATGGTGAAAAAGGATATATCTTCCGTTCAAAACTGGAAAGAAGCTTTCTGAGAAACTGCTCTGTGTTCTGTTAATTCATCTCACAGAGTTACATCTTTCCCTTCAAGAAGCCTTTCGCTAAGGCTGTTCTTGTGGAATTGGCAAAGGGATATTTGGAAGCCCATAGAGGGCTATGGTGAAAAAGGAAATATCTTCCGATCAAAACTGGAAGGAAGCTTTCTGAGAAACTGCTCTGTGTTCTGTTAATTCATCTCACAGAGTTACATCTTTCCCTTCAAGAAGCCTTTCGCTAAGGCTGTTCTTGTGGAATTGGCAAAGGGATATTTGGAAGCCCATAGAGGGCTATGGTGAAAAACGAAATATCTTCCGTTGAAAAGTGGAAAGAAGCTTTCTGAGAAACTGCTCTGTGTTCTGTTAATTCATCTCACAGAGTTACATCTTTCCCTTCAAGAAGCCTTTCGCTAAGGCTGTTCTTGTGGAATTGGCAAAGGGATATTTGGAAGCCCGTAGAGGGCTATGGTGAAAAAGGAAATATCTTCCGTTCAAAACTGGAAGGAAGCTTTCTGAGAAACTGCTCTGTGTTCTGTTAATTCATCTCACAGAGTTACAGCTGTATTTCGTGGAGCTGTTTACTAGCCTTTTTTCTGTGGAATCTGAGAACTGATATTTCGGATCCCTTTGAAGACTATAGGGCCAAAGGAAATATCCTCCGATAAAAATGAGAAAGAAGCTTTCTGAGAAACTTCTTTGTGATCTGTGAATTCATCTCACAGAGTTACAGCTTTCCCCTCAAGAAGCCTTTCGCTAAGACTGTTCTTGTGGAATTTGCAAAGTGATATTTGGAAGCCCATAGAGGGCTATGGTGAAAAAGGAAATATCTTCAGATAAAAACTGGAAAGAAGCTTTCTGAGAAACTGCTTTGTGTTCTGTTAATTCATCTCACAGAGTTACAGCTTTCCCCTCAAGAAGCCGTTCACTAAGACTGTTCTTGTGGAATTTGCAAAGTGATATTTGGAAGCCCATAGAGGGCTATGGTGAAAAAGGAAATATCTTCAGTTAAAAACTGGAAAGAAGCTTTCTGAGAAACTGCTTTGTGTTCTGTTAATTCATCTCACTGAGTTACAGCTTTCCCCTCAAGAAGCCGTTCACTAAGACTGTTCTTGTGGAATTTGCAAAGTGATATTTGGAAGCCCATAGAGGGCTATGGTGAAAAGAAAATATCTTCAGTTAAAAACTGGAAAGAAGCTTTTTGAGAAACTGCTTTGTGTTCTGTTAATTCATCTCACAGAGTTACAGCTTTCCCCTCAAGAAGCCTTTCACTAAGACTGTTCTTGTGGAATTTGCAAAGTGATATTTGGAAGCCCATAGAGGGCTATGGTGAAAAAGGAAATATCTTCAGTTAAAAACTGGAAAGAAGCTTTCTGAGAAACTGCTTTGTGTTCTCTTAATTCATCTCACAGAGTTACAGCTTTCCCCTCAGGAAGCCTTCCACTAAGACTGTTCTTGTGGAATTTTTAAAGTGATATTTGGAAGCCCATAGAGGGCTATGGTGAAAAAGGAAATGTCCTCAGATAAAAACTGGAAAGAAGCTTTCTGAGAAACTGCTTTGTGTTCTGTTAATTCATCTCACAGAGTTACAGCTTTCCCCTCAAGAAGCCGTTCACTAAGACTGTTCTTGTGGAATTTTCAAAGTGATATTTGGAAGCTCACAGAGGGCTATGGTCAAAAAGGAAATATCTTCAGATAAAAACTGGAAAGAAGCTTTCTGAGAAACAGCTTTGGGTTCTGTTAATTCATCTCAAAGTGTTACAACTTTACCCTCAAGAAGAATTTCGCTAAGACTGTTCTTGTGGAATTTGCTAATTCATATTTGGAAGCCCATAGAGGGCTATGATGAAAAAAGAAATATCCTAAGATAAAACTGAAAAGAAGCTTTCTGAAAAACTTCTTTGTGTTCTGTTAATTCATCTCACAGAGTTACATCTTTCCCTTCAAGAAGCCTTTCGCTAAGGCTGTTCTTGTGGAATTGGCAAAGGGATATTTGGAAGCCCATAGAGGGCTATGGTAAAAAAGGAAATATCTTCCGTTCAAAACTGGAAAGAAGCTTTCTGAGAAACTGCTCTGTGTTCTCTTAATTCATCTCACAGAGTTACATCTTTCCCTTCAAGAAGCCTTTCGCTAAGGCTGTTCTTGTGGAATTGGCAAAGTGATATTTGGAAGCCCATAGAGGGCTATGGTGAAAAAGGAAATATCCTAAGATAAAACCTGAAAAGAAGCTTTCTGAGAAACTGCTTTGTGTTCTGTTAATTCATCTCACTGAGTTACAGCTTTCCCCTCAAGAAGCCGTTCACTAAGACTGTTCTTGTGGAATTTGCAAAGTGATATTTGGAAGCCCATAGAGGGCTATGGTGAAAAAGGAAATATCTTCCGTTAACAACTGTAAAGAAGCTTTCTGAGAAACTGTTTTGTGTTCTGTTAATTCATCTCACAGATATACAGCTTTCCACTCAAGGAGCCGTTCACTAAGACTGTTCTTGTGGAATTTGCAAAGTGATGTTTGGAAGCCCGTAGAGGGCTATGGTGAAAAAGGAAATATCTTCCGTTCAAAACTGGAAAGAAGCTTTCTGAGAAACTGCTCTGTGTTCTGTTAATTTATCTGACAGAGTTTCAGCTTTTCCCTCAAGAATCCTTTCGCTAAGAGTGTTCTTGTGGAATTACCAAAGTGATATTTGGAAGCCCATAGAGGGCTATGGTGAAAAAGAAATATCCTCAGATATAAACTGAAAGGAAGCTTTCTGAGAAACTGCTTTGTGCTCTGTTAATTCATCTCACAGAGTTACAGCTTTCCCTTCAAGAAGCCTTTCGCTAAGGCTGTTCTTGTGGAATTTGCAAAGGGATATTTGGAAGCCCATAGAGGGCTATGGTGAAAAGGAAATATCTTCAGATAAAAACTGGAAGGAAGCTTTCTGAGAAACTGCTCTGTGTTCTGTTATTTCATCTCACAGAGTTACAGTTTTTCCATCAAGAGGCCATTCACTAAGACAGTTCTTGTGGACTTTGCAAAGTGATATTTGGAAGCCCATAGAGGTCTATGGTGAAAAAGGAAATATCTTCCGTTCAAAACTGGAAAGAAGCTTTCTGAGAAACTTCTTTGTGATCTGTGTATTCATCTCACACATTTACAGCTTTTCCCTCAAGAAGCCTTTCTCTAATACTGTTCTTGTGGAATTGGCAAAGGGATATTTGGAAGCCCATAGAGGGCTATGGTGAAAAATGAAATATCTTCAGTTCAAAACTGGAAAGAAGCTTTCTGAGAAACTGCTCTGTGTTCTGTTAATTCATCTCACAGAGTTACATCTTTCCCTTCAAGAAGCCTTTCGCTAAGGCTGTTCTTGTGGAATTGGCAAAGGGATATTTGGAAGCCCATAGAGGGCTATGGTGAAAAAGGAAATATCTTCCGTTCAAAACTGGAAAGAAGCTTTCTGAGAAACTGTTCTGTGTTCTGTTAATTCATCTCACAGAGTTACATCTTTCCCTTCAAGAAGCCTTTCGCTAAGGCTGTTCTTGTGGAATTGGCAAAGGGATATTTGGAAGCCCATAGAGGGCTATGGTGAAAAAGGAAATATCCTCAGATAAAAAAGCGAAAGAAGCATTCTGAGAAACGTTTTTGTGATCTGTGAATTCATCTCACACAGTTACAGCTTACCCTGAAGAAGCCATTAGCTAAGACTATTCTTGTGAAATTTGCAAAGTGATATTTGGATGCCATTGGAGGGTTATGGTGCAAAAGAAAACATCCTCAAACAAAAACTGGAAAGAAGCTTTCTGAGAAACTGCTTTTTGTTCTGTTAATTCATTTCACAGAGTTAAAGCTTTCGCCAAAAGAAGACTTTTTCTAAGTCTGTTCTTGTGGAATTTACAAAGTGATATTTGGAAGCCCATAGAGGGCTATGGTGAAAAAGGAAATATCCTCCGTTAAAAACTGGAAAGAAGCTTTCTGAGAAACTGCTCTGTGTTCTGTTAATTCATCTCACAGAGTTACATCTTTCCCTTCAAGAAGCCTTTCACTAACGCTGTTCTTGTGGAATTGGCAAAGGGATATTTGGAAGCCCATAGAGGGCTATGGTGTAAAAGGAAATATCTTCCGTTCAAAACTGGAAAGAAGCTTTCTGAGAAACTGCTCTGTGTTCTGTTAATTCATCTCACAGAGTTACATCTTTCCCTTCAAGAAGCCTTTCGCTAAAACTGTTCTTGTGGAATTTCCAAAGTGATATTTGGAAGCCCATAGAGGGCTATGGTGAACAAGGAAATATCTTCCGTTCAAAACTGGAAAGAAGCTTTCTGAGAAACTGCTCTGTGTTCTGTTAATTCATCTCACAGAGTTACATCTTTCCCTTCAAGAAGCCTTTCGCTAAGCCTGTTCTTGTGGAATTGGCAAAGGGATATTTGGAAGCCCATAGAGGGCTATGGTGAAAAAGGAAATATCTTCCGTTCAAAACTGGAAAGAAGCTTTCTGAGAAACTGCTTTGTGTTCTGTGAATTCATCTCACAAAGTTACAGATTTCCCCTCAAGAAGCCTTTCACTAAGACTGTTCTGTGGAATTTGAAGAGTGATATTTGAAAGCCCATAGAGGGCAATGGTGAAAAAGGAAATATCTTCAGTTAAAAACTGGAAAGAAGCTTTCTGAGAAACTGCTTTGTGTTCTGTTAATTCATCTCACAGAGTTACAGCTTTCCCTTCAAGAAACCTTTCGCTAAGACTGTTCTTGTGGAATTTGCAAACTGATATTTGGAAGCCCATAGAGGGCTATGGTGAAAAAGGAAATATCTTCCGTTAAAAACTGGAAAGAAGCTTTCTGAGAAACTGCTTTGTGTTCTGTTAATTCATCTCACAGAGGTACATCTTTCCCTTCAAGAAGCCTTTCGCTAAGACTGTTCTTCTGGAATTTGAAAAGTGATATTAGAAAGCCCTTAGACGGCAATGGTGAAAAAGGAAATATCCTCAGTTAAAAACTGAAAGAAGCTTTCTGAGAAATTGCTTTGTGTTCTTTTAATTCGTCTCGCAGAGTGACAGCTTTCCCCACAAGAAGCCGTTCGCTAAGACTGTTCTTTTGGAATTTGAAAAGTGATATTTGGAAGCCCATAGAGGGCTATGGTGAAAAAGGAAATATCTTCCGTTCAAAACTGGAAAGAAGCTTTCTGAGAAACTGCTCTGTGTTCTGTTAATTCATCTCGCAGAGTTACATCTTTCCCTTCAAGAAGCCTTTCGCTAAGGCTGTTCTTGTGGAATTGGCAAAGGGATATTTGGAAGCCCATAGAGGGCTATGGTGAAAAAGGAAATATCTTCCGATCAAAACTGGAAAGAAGCTTTCTGAGAAACTGCTCTGTGTTCTGTTAATTCATCTCACAGAGTTACATCTTTCCCTTCAAGAAGCCTTTCGCTAAGGCTGTTCTTGTGGAATTGGCAAAGGGATATTTGGAAGCCCATAGAGGGCTATGGTGAAAAAGGAAATATCTTCCGTTCAAAAGTGGAAAGAAGCTTTCTGAGAAACTGCTCTGTGTTCTGTTAATTCATCTCACAGAGTTACATCTTTCCCTTCAAGAAGCCTTTCGCTAAGGCTGTTCTTGTGGAATTGGCAAAGGGATATTTGGAAGCCCATAGAGGGCTATGGTGAAAAAGGAAATATCTTCCGTTCAAAACTGGAAAGAAGCTTTCTGAGAAACTGCTCTGTGTTCAGTTAATTCATCTCACAGAGTTACATCTTTCCCTTCAAGAAGCCTTTCGCTAAGGCTGTTCTTGTGGAATTGGCAAAGGGATATTTGGAAGCCCATAGAGGGCTATGGTGAAAAAGGAAATATCATCCGATCAAAACTGGAAAGAAGCTTTCTGAGAAACTGCTCTGTGTTCTGTTAATTCATCTCACAGAGTTACATCTTTCCCTTCAAGAAGCCTTTCGCTAAGGCTGTTCTTGTGGAATTGGCAAAGGGATATTTGGAAGCCCATAGAGGGCTATGGTGAAAAAGGAAATATCTTCCGTTCAAAACTGGAAAGAAGCTTTTTGAGAAACTGCTCTGTGTTCTGTTAATTCATCTCACAGAGTTACATCTTTCCCTTCAAGAAGCCTTTCGCTAAGGCTGTTCTTGTGGAATTGGCAAAGGGATATTTGGAAGCCCATAGAGGGCTATGGGGAAAAAGAAAATATAATCAGATACAAACTGGAAAGAAGCTTTCTGAGAAACTGCTCTGTGTTCTGTGAATTCATCTCACAGAGTTACATCTTTCCCTTCAAGAAGCCTTTCGCTAAGGCTGTTCTTGTGGAATTTGCAAAGTGATATTTGGAAGCCCGTAGAGGGCTATGTTGAAAAAGGAAGTAGTTTCCGTTAAAAACTGGAAAGAAGCTTTCTGAGAAACTTCTTTGTGTTCTGTAAATTCATCTCATAGAGTTACAGCTATCCCCTCAAGAAGCCTTTCAGTAAGACTCTACTTGTGGAATTTACAAGATGATATTTGGAAGCCCATAGAGGGCAATTTGGAAAAAGGAAATATCTTCAGTTAAAAACTAGATAGAAGCTTTCTGAGAAACTGCTCTGTGTTCTGTAAATTCATCTCACAGAGTTACATCTTTCCCTTCAAGAAGCCTTTCGCTAAGGCTGTTCTTGTGGAATTGGCAAAGGGATATTTGGAAGCCCATAGAGGGCTATGGTGAAAAAGGAAATATCTTCCGTTCAAAACTGGAAAGAAGCTTTCTGAGAAACTGCTCTGTGTTCTGTTAATTCATCTCACAGACTTACAGCTTTCCCCTCAAGAAGCCTTTCGCTAAGACTGTTCTCGTGGAATTTGCAAAGTGATATTTGGAAGCCCATAGATAGCTAAGGTGAAAAAGGAAATGTCCTAAGATAAAAACTGAAATGAAGCTTTCTGAGAAACTTCTTTGTGATATGTGAATACATCTCACAGATGTACAGCTTTCCCCTCAAGGACTCTTTCGCTATGACTGTTTTTGTGGAATATGTAAAGTGATATTTCGACGTCCATGGAAGGCTATGGTGAAAAAGGAAATATCCTCAGATAAAAACTGGAAAGAAGTTTTCTGAGAAACTTCTTTGTTTTCTGTTAATTCATCTCACAGAGTTATAGCTTTCACCTCAAGAAGCCTTTCGCTAAGGCTGTTCTTGTGGAATTGGCAAAGGGATATTTGGAAGCCCATAGAGGGCTATGGTGAAAAACAAAATATCTTCCGTTCAAAACTGGAAAGAAGCTTTCTGAGAAACTGCTCTGTGTTCTGTTAATTCATCTCACAGAGTTACATCTTTCCCTTCAAGAAGCCTTTCGCTAAGGCTGTTCTTGTGGAATTGGCAAAGGGATATTTGGAAGCCCATAGAGGGCTAGGGTGAAAAAGGAAATATCCTAAGATAAAAACTAAACAAGCTTTCTGAGAAACTGCTTTGTGTTCTGTTAATTCACCTAAAAGAGATACAGCTTTCCCCTCAAGAAGCCTTTCGTTAACACTGTTCTTGTGGGATTTGCAAAGTGATATTTGGAAGCCCTTAGAGGGCTATGGTGAAAAAGGAAATATCCGAAGATAAAAGCTGAAAGGAAGCTTTCTGAGAAACTGCTTTGTGTTCTGTTAATTCATGTAACAGAGTTACAGCTTTCCCCCCAGGAAGCGTTTCACTAAGACTGTTCTTGTGGAATTTGCAAAGTGACATTTGGTAGCTCATAGAGGGGTATGGTGAAAAAGGAAATATCTTCAGTTAAAAAATGGAAAGAAGCTTTCTGAGAAACTGCTTTGTGTTCTGTAATTCATCTCAAAGAGTTACAGCTTTCCCCTCAAGAAGTCTTTCGCTAAGACTGTTCTTGTGGAATTTGCATAGTGATATTTGGAAGCCCACAGAGGGCTTGGTGAAAAAGGAAATATCTTCAGTTAAAAACTGGAAAGAAGATTTCTGAAAAACTGCTTTATGTTCTGTAATTCATCTCACAGAGTTACAGCTTTCCCCTCCAGAAGCCTTTCGCTAAGAATGTTCTTGTATAATTTGCAAACTGATATTCTGAAGACCATACTGGGCTACGGTGAAAAACGAAATATCTTCTGTTAAAAACTGGATAGAAGCTTTCTGAGAAACTGCTTTGTGTTCTGTCAATTCATCTCACAGAGTTACAGCTTTCCCCTCAAGAAGTCTTTCGCTAAGACTGTTCTTGTGGAATTTCCAAAGTGATATTTGGATGCCCATAGAGGTCTATGGTGAAACAGGAAATATCCTGACATAAAAACCGAAATAAAACATTCTGAGAAACTGCTTTGTGCTCTGTTAATCATATCACAGAGTTACAGCTTTCCCCTCAAGAAATCTTTCGCTAAGACTTTTCTTGTGGAATTTCCAAACTGATATTAGGAAGCCCATGGAGGACTAAGGGAAAAAGAAAATATCCTTAGATAAAAACTGAAAGAAAGCTTTCTGAGAAACTGCTTTGTGTTCTGTCAATTCATCTCACAGAGTTACAGCTTTCCCTTCAAGAAGCCATTCGCTACCACTGTTCTTGGGGGAATTTGCAAGGTGATATTTGGAAGCCCATAGAGGTCTATGGTGAAAAAGAAAATATCCTCAGATAAAAACTGGAAAGAAGCTTTCTGAGAAACTGCTTTGTTATCTGTGAATTCATCTCATAGATTTAAAGCTTTCCTCTCAAGAAGTCATTCACTAAGACTGTTCTAGTGGAAAATACAAAGTGATATTTCGAAGTCCTTTGAGGACTACGGGGAAAAACAAAATATCCTGTGATAAAAATAGAAAGAAGCTTTCTGAGAAACTCTTTTGTGATCTGTGAATTCATCTCACAGAGTTAGAGCTTTCCCCTCAAGAAGCCGTTCGCAAAGACTGTTCTTGTGGAATTGGCAAAGGGATATTTGGAAGCCCATGGAAGGCTATGGTGAAAAAGGAAATATCTTCCGTTCAAAACTGGAAAGAAGCTTTCTGAGAAACTGCTCTGTGTTCTGTTAATTCATCTCACAGAGTTACATCTTTCCCTTCAAGAAGCCTTTCGCTAAGGCTGTTCTTGTGGAATTGGCAAAGGGATATTTGGAAGCCCATAGAGGGCTATGGTGAAAAAGGAAATATCTTCCGTTCAAAACTGGAAAGAAGCTTTCTGAGAACCTGCTCTGTGTTCTCTGAATTCATCTCAAAGAGTTACATCTTTCCCTTCAAGAAGCCTTTCGCTAAGGCTGTTCTTGTGGAATTGGCAAAGGGATATTTGGAAGCCCATAGAGGGCTATGGTGAAAAAGGAAATATCTTCCGTTCAAAACTTGAAAGAAGCTTTCTGAGAAACTGCTCTGTGTTCTGTGAATTCATCTCACAGAGTTACATCTTTCCCTTCAAGAAGCCTTTCGCTAAGGCTGTTCTTGTGGAATTGGCAAAGGGATATTTGGAAGCCCATAGAGGGCTATGGTGAAAAAGGAAATATCCTCCGTTCAAAACTGGAAAGAAGCTTTCTGAGAAACTGCTCTGTGTTCTGTTAATTCATCTCACAGAGTTACATCTTTCCCTTCAAGAAGCCTTTCGCTAAGGCTGTTCTTGTGGAATTTGCAAAGTGATATTTGGAAGCCATGGAGGGCTATGGGGAAAAATCAAATTTCCTCAGATAAAAACTGGAAAGAAGCTTTCTGAGAAACTGCTTTGTGTTCTGTGGATTCATCTCACAGAGTTACATCTTTCCCTTCAAGAAGCCTTTCGCTAAGGCTGTTCTTGTGGAATTGGCAAAGGGATATTTGGAAGCCCATAGAGGGCTATGGTGAAAAAGGAAATATCTTCCGTTCAAAACTGGAAAGAAGCTTTCTGAGAAACTACAATGTGTTCTGTTAATTCATCTCACAGAGTTACATCTTTCCCTTCAAGAAGCCTTTCGCTAAGGCTGTTCTTGTGGAATTGGCAAAGGGATATTTGGAAGCACATAGAGAGCTATGGTGAAAAAGGAAATATCTTCCGTTCAAAACTGGAAAGAAGCTTTCTGAGAAACTGCTCTGTGTTCTGTTAATTCATCTCACAGAGTTACATCTTTCCCTTCAAGAAGCCTTTCGCTAAGGCTGTTCTTGTGGAATTGGTAAAGGGGTATTTGGAAGCCCATAGAGGGCTATGGTGAAAAAGGAAATATCTTCCGTTCAAAACTGGAAAGAAGCTTTCTGAGAAACTGCTCTGTGTTCTGTTAATTCATCTCACAGAATTACAGGTTTTCCCTCAGAAGCCTTTCGCTAAGGCTGTTCTTGTGGAATTGGCAAAGGGATATTTGGAAGCCCATAGAGGGCTATGGTGAAAAAGGAAATATCTTCCGTTAAAAACTGGAAAGAAGCTTTCTGAGAAACTGCTCTGTGTTCTGTTAATTCACCTCACAGAGTTACATCTTTCCCTTCAAGAAGCCTTTCGCTAAGGCTGTTCTTGTGGAATCTGCAAAGGGATATTTGGGAACACATAGAGCCTATAGTGAAAAATGAAATATTCTCAGATAAAAACTAGAAATAAACTTTCTGAGAAACTGCTTTGTGATCTGTGAATTCATCTCACAGAGTTACAGCTTTCCCCTCAAGAAATCATTCGCTAAGACTGTTCTTGTGGTATTTGCAAATAGATATTTTGAAGCCCATTGAGGGCTATGGTGAAAAAGAAAATATCTTCCGTTCAAAACTGGAAAGAAGCTTTCTGAGAAACTGCTCTGTGTTCTGTTAATTCTTCTCACAGAGTTTCAGCTTTCCCCTCAAGAAGCCGTTCACTAAGACTGATCCTGTGTAATTTTCAAAGTGATATATGGAAGCCCAGAGAGGGCTATGGTGAAAAAGGAAATATCCTAGGTTAAAAACTGAAAAGAAGCTTTCTGAGAAACCTCTTTGTATTCTGTTAATTCAACTGACAGTGTTAAATCTTTCTCCTCAAGAAGCGTTTCGCTAAGACTGTTCTTGTGGAATTTGCAAAGTTATATTTAGAAGCCCATAGAGGGCTATGGTGAAACCGGAAATATCCTAACATAAAAACCGAAAAGAAGCTTTCTGAGAAACTGCTTTGTGATCTGTTAATTCATCTCCAGAGTTACAGTTTCCCCTCAAGAAACCTTTCATGAAGACTGTACTTGTGATATTTGCAAAGTGATATTTGGAACCCCATAGAGGGCTACGGTGAAAAAGGAAACATCTTCAGATAAAAACTGGAAAGAAGCTTTCTGAGAAACTGCTTTGTGTTCTGTTAATTCATCTCACCATTTTACAGCTTTTCCGTCAAGAAGCCGTTCGCTAAGACTGTTCTTGTGGAATTTGCAAAGTGATATTTGGAAACCCCTGCAGGGCTACGGTGAAAAAGGAAATATCCTCTGATAAAACCTGGAAGGAAGCTTTCTGAGAAACTGCTCTGTGTTCTGTTAATTCACCTCACAGAGTTACATCTTTCCCTTCAAGAAGCCTTTCGCTAAGGCTGTTCTTGTGATATTTGCAAAGTGATATTTGGAAGCCCATAGAGGGCTACGGTGAAAAAGGAAACATCTTCAGATAAAAACTGGAAAGAAGCTTTCTGAGAAACTGCTTTGTGTTCTGTTAATTCATCTCACAGAGTTACAGCGTTCTCCTCAAAAAGCCTTTCTCTAAGGTTGTTCTTGTGGAATTTGGTAAGTGATATTTGGAAGCCCGTAGAGGACTATGGTCAAAAAGGAAATATCTTCAGTTAACTACTTGAAAGAAGCTTTCTGAGAAACTGCTTTGTGTTCTATTAATTCATCTCCCAGAGTTACAGCTTTCTCCTCAAGAAGCCTTTCGCTAAGACTGTTCTTGTGGAATATGCAAGGTGATATTTGGAAGCCCATAGAGGGCTATGGTGAAAAAAGAAATGTCCTCAGATAAAAACTGGAAAGAAGCTTTCAGAGAAACTGCTTTGTGTTCTGTTAATTCATCTCACAGAGTTACATCTTTCCCCTCAATACGGCGTTCCCTAAGACTGTTCTTGTGGAATTTGCATAGTGATATTTGGAAGACCATAGAGGGCGTAACTTTAAAAGGAAATATCCTCAGATAAAAACTGGAGAGAAGCTTTCTGAGAAACTGCTCTGTGTTCTGTTAATTCATCTCACAGAGTTACATCTTTCCCTTCAAGAAGCCTTTCGCTAAGGCTGTTCTTGTGGAATTGGCAAAGGGATATTTGGAAGCCCATAGAGGGCTATGGTGAAAAAGGAAATATCTTCCGTTCAAAACTGGAAAGAAGCTTTCTGAGAAACTGCTCTGTGTTCTGTTAATTCTTCTCACAGAGTTACATCTTTCCCTTCAAGAAGCCTTTCGCTAAGGCTGTTCTTGTGGAATTGGCAAAGGGATATTTGGAAGCCCATAGAGGGCTATGGTGAAAAAGGAAATATCTTCCGTTCAAAACTGGAAAGAAGCTTTCTGAGAAACTGCTCTGTGTTCTGTGAATTCATCTCACAGAGTTACATCTTTCCCTTCAAGAAGCCTTTCGCTAAGGCTGTTCTTGTGGAATTGGCAAAGGGATATTTGGAAGCCCATAGAGGGCTATGGTGAAAAAGGAAATATCTTCCGTTCAAAACTGGAAAGAAGCTTTCTGAGAAACTGCTCTGTGTTCTGTTAATTCGTCTCACAGAGTTACATCTTTCCCTTCAAGAAGCCTTTCGCTAAGGCTGTTCTTGTGGAATTGGCAAAGGGATATTTGGAAGCCCATAGAGGGCTATGGTGAAAAAGGAAATATCTTCCGTTCAAAACTGGAAAGAAGCTTTCTGAGAAACTGCTCTGTGTTCTGTTAATTCATCTCACAGAGTTACATCTTTCCCTCAAGAAGCCTTTCGCTAAGGCTGTTCTTGTGGAATTGGCAAAGGGATATTTGGAAGCCCATAGAGGGCTATGGTGAAAAAGGAAATATCTTCCGTTCAAAACTGGAAAGAAGCTTTCTGAGAAACTGCTGTGTGTTCTGTTAATTCATCTCACAGAGTTACATCTTTCCCTTCAAGAAGCCTTTCGCTAAGGCTGTTCTTGTGGTATTGGCAAAGGGATATTTGGAAGCCCATAGAGGGCTATGGTGAAAAAGAAAATTTCCTCAGATAAAAATTGGAAAGAAGCTTTCTGAGAAACTGCTCTGTGTTCTGTGAATTCATCTCACAGAGTTACATCTTTCCCTTCAAGAAGCCTTTCGCTAAGGCTGTTCTTGTGGAATTGGCAAAGGGATATTTGGAAGCCCATAGACGGCTATGGTGAAAAAGGAAATATCTTCCGTTCAAAACTGGAAAGAAGCTTTCTGAGAAACTGCTCTGTGTTCTGTTAATTCATCTCACAGAGTTACATCTTTCCCCTCAAGAAGCCTTTCGCTAAGACCGTTCATGTGGAATTTATAAAGTGATATTTGGAAGCCCATAAATTGCTGTGGTGATATCGGAAATATCCTCAGATAAAAACTGGAAAGAAGCTTTCTGAGAAACTGCTCTGTGTTCTGTTAATTCATCTAACAGAGTTACATCTTTCCCTTCAAGAAGCCTTTCGCTAAGGCTGTTCTTGTGGAATTGGCAAAGGGATATTTGGAAGCCCATAGAGGGCTATGGTGAAAAAGGAAATATCTTCCGTTCAAAACTGGAAAGAAGCTTTCTGAGAAACTGCTCTGTGTTCTGTTAATTCATCTCACAGAGTTACATCTTTCCCTTCAAGAAGCCTTTCGCTAAGGCTGTTCTTCTGGAATTGGCAAAGGGATATTTGGAAGCCCATAGAGGGCTATGGTGAAAAAGGAAATATCTTCCGTTCAAAACTGGAAAGAAGCTTTCTGAGAAACTGCTCTGTGTTCTGTTAATTCATTTCACAGAGTTACAGCTTTCCCCTCAAGATGCCTTTCGCTGAGACTGTTCTTGTGGAATTTGCAAAGTGATATTTGGAAGCCCATAGAGGGCTATGGTTAAAAACGAAATATCCTAAGATAAAAAATGGAAAGAAGCTTTCTGAGGAACTGCTTTCTGTTCTGTTAATTCATCTCAGAGAGTTACAGCCTTCCGCTGAAGAAGCCTTTCACAAAGACTGTTCTTTTGTAATTGGCAAAGTGATATTTGGAAGCCCATAGAGAACTATGGTGCAAATGGAAATATGCTAAGATAAAAACTGAAAAGAAGCTTTCTGAGAAACTGCTTTGTGTTCTGTTAATCTCACAGAGTTACAGCTTTCCCCTCAAGAAGCCATTGACGAAAACTGTTCTTGTGATATTTTCAAAGTGGTATTTGGAAGCACATAGGGGTTTATGGTGAAAAAGGAAATATCTTCTGTTAAAAACTGGAAAGAAGCTTTCTGAGAAACTGCCTTGTGTTCTGTTAATTCATCTCACAGAGTTACAGCTTTCCCCTCAAGAAGCCTTTCGCTAAGACTGTCCTTGTGGAATTTGCAATGCGACATTTGGAAGCCCAAGGAGGACTATGGTGAAAAAGAAAATATCCTCAGATAAAAACTGGAAAGATGATTTCTGAGAAACTGCTTTGTGTTCTGTTGATTCATCTCACAGAGTTACATCTTTCCCTTCAAGAAGCCTTTCGCTAAGGCTGTTCTTGTGGAATTGGCAAAGGGATATTTGGAAGCCCATAGAGGGCTATGGTGAAAAAGGAAATATCTTCCCTTCAAAAGTGGAAAGAAGCTTTCTGAGAACCTGCTCTGTGTTCTGTTAATTCATCTCACAGAGTTATGTTTCCCTTCAAGAAGCCTTTCGCTAAGGCTGTTCTTGTGGAATTGGCAAAGGGATATTTGGAAGCCCATAGAGGGCTATGGTGAAAAAGGAAATATCTTCCGTTCAAAACTGGAAAGAAGCTTTCTGAGAAACTGCTCTGTGTTCTGTTAATTCATCTCACAGAGTTACATCTTTCACATCAAGAAGCCTTTCGCTAAGGCTGTTCTTGTGGAATTGGCAAAGGGATATTTGGAAGCCCATAGAGGGCTATGGTGAAAAAGGAAATATCTTCCGTTCAAAACTGGAAAGAAGCTTTCTGAGAAACTGCTCTGTGTTCTGTTAATTCATCTCACAGAGTTACATCTTTCCCTTCAAGAAGCCTTTCGCTAAGGCTGTTTTTGTGGAATTGGCAAAGGGATATTTGGAAGCCCATAGAGGGCTATGGTGAAAAAGGAAATATCTTCCGTTCAAAACTGGAAAGAAGCTTTCTGAGAAACTGCTCTGTGTTCTGTTAATTCATCTCACAGAGTTACATCTTTCCCTTCAAGAAGCCTTTCGCTAAGGCTGTTCTTGTGGAATTGGCAAAGGGATATTTGGAAGCCCATAGAGGGCTATGGTGAAAAAGGAAATATCTTCCGTTCAAAACTGGAAAGAAGCTTTCTGAGAAACTGCTTTGCGTTCTGTTAATTCATCTCACAGAGTTACAGCTTTCCCCACAAGAAGCCTTTCGCTAAGACAGTTGTGGAATTTGCAAAGTGATATTTGGAAGCCAAGAGAAGGCTATGGTTAAAAAGGAAATATCCTCAGATAAAAACTGGAAAGAAGGTTTCTGAGAAACTGCTTTGTGTTCTGCTAATTTCTCTCACAGAGTTACTGCTTTACTCTCAAGAAGCCTTTCGCTAAGACTGTTCTTGAGGAATTTGCAAAGTGATATTTGGAATCCCATAGAGGGCTATGGTGAAAAAAGAAATATCTTCCGTTCAAAACTGGAAAGAAGCTTTCTGAGTAACTTCTTTGTGATCTATGAATTCATCCCACAGAGTTAAAGTTTCCCCATCAAGAAGCCATTCGCTAAGACTGTTCTTATGGAATTTGCAAAGTGATGTTTGGAAGCCCATGGAGGGCTACGGTGAAAAAAAAATATCCTCAGATAAAAACTGGAAAGAACTTTCTGAGAAACTGCTTTGTGTTCTGTTAATTCATCTCACAGTTACATCTTTCCCTTCAAGAAGCCTTTCGCTAAGGCTGTTCTTGTGGAATTGGCAAAGGGATATTTGGAAGCCCATAGAGGGCTATGGTGAAAAAGGAAATATCTTCCGTTCAAAACTGGAAAGAAGATTTCTAAGAAACTGCTCTGTGTTCTGTTAATTCATCTCACAGAGTTACATCTTTCCCTTCAAGAAGCCTTTCGCTAAGGCTGTTCTTGTGGAATTGGCAAAGTGATGTTTGGAAGCCCATAGAGGGCTATGGTGAAAAAGGAAATATCTTCCGTTCAAAACTGGAAAGAAGCTTTCTGAGAAACTGCTCTGTGTTCTGTTAATTCATCTCACAGAGTTACATCTTTCCCTTCAAGAAGCCTTTCACTAAGGCTGTTCTTGTGCAATTTGCAAAGTGATATTTGGAAGCCCATAGAGGGCTATGGTGAAAAAGGAAATATCTTCCGTTCAAAACTGGAAAGAAGCTTTCTGAGAAACTTCTTTGTGATCTGTGAATTCATCTCGCAGAGTTACAGCTTTAAACTCAAGAAGCCTTTCAATAAGACTGTTCTTTTGGAATTTACAACGGGATATTTGGAAGCCCATTAGAGGCTATGGTGAAATGGGAAATATCCTCAGATAAAAACTGGAAAGAAGATTTTTGAGAAACTGCTTTGTGTTTTGTGAATTATTTCACAGAGTTACAGCTTTCCTCTCAAGAAACCGTTCGCTAAGACTCTTCTTGTGTAATTTGCAAAGGGATATTTGGAAGCCCATAGAGGGGTATGGTGAAAAAGGAAATATCCTCAGATAAAAATTGGAAAGAAGCTTTCTGAGAAACTGCTTCACGTTCTGTTAATTCCTTTTCCAGGGTTACAGCTTTCCCCTCAAGAAGCCTTCCGCTAAGACTGTTCTTGTGGAATTTGCAAAGTGATATTTTGAAGCCCTTAGAGGGCTATGCTGAAAAAGGAAATATCTTCCGTTCAAAACTGGAAAGAAGCTTTCTGAGAAACTGCTCTGTGTTCTGTTAATTCATCTCACAGAGTTACATCTTTCCCTTCAAGGAGCCTTTCGCTAAGGCTGTTCTTGTGGAATTGGCAAAGGGATATTTGGAAGCCCATAGAGGGCTATGGTGAAAAAGGAAATATCTTCCGTTCAAAACTGGAAAGAAGCTTTCTGAGAAAGTGCTCTGTGTTCTGTTAATTCATCTGACAGAGTTACATCTTTCCCTTCAAGAAGCCTTTCGCTAAGGCTGTTCTTGTGGAATTGGCAAAGGGATATTTGGAAGCCCATAGAGGGCTATGGTGAAAAAGGAAATATCTTCCGTTCAAAACTGGAAAGAAGCTTTCTGAGAAACTGCTCTGAGTTCTGTTAATTCATCTCACAGAGTTACATCTTTCCCTTCAAGAAGCCATTCGCTAAGGCTGTTCTTGTGGAATTGGCAAAGGGATATTTGGAAGCCCATAGAGGGCTATGGTGAAAAAGGAAATATCTTCCGTTCAAAACTGGAAAGAAGCTTTCTGAGAAACTGCTTTGTGTTCTGTGAATTCATCTCACAGAGTTACAGCTTTCCCCTCAGGAAGCCTTTCGCTAAGACTGTTCTTGTGGAATTTGCAAAGTGATATTTGGAAGCCCTTAGAGGGCTATGGTGAAAAAGAAAATATCTTCAGATAAAAACTGGAAAGAAGCTTTCTGAGAAACTGCTTTGTGTTCTGTTAATTCATCTCACAGAGTTACAGCTTTCCCCTCAAGAAGCCTTTCGCTAAGATTGTTCTTGTGGAATTTGCAAAGTGATATTTGGAAGCCAATAGAGGGCTATGGTGAAAAAGAAAATATCCTCAGATAAAAACTGGAAAGAAGCTTTCTGAGAAACTGCTTTGTGTTCTGTTAATTCATCTCACAGAGTTACAGCTTTCCCCTCAAGAAGCCGTTCGCTAAGACAGTTCTTGTGGAATTTGCAAAGTGATATTTGGAAGCCCTTGCAGGGCTATGGTGAAAAAGAAAATATCCTAAGACAAAAACTGAAAAGAAGCTTTCTGAGCAACTGCTTTGCTTCTGTTAATTCATCTCACAGAGTTAGAGCTTTCCTCTCAAGAAGCCTTTTGCTAAGACTGTTCTTTTGCAATTTGCAAAGTGATATTTGGAAGCCCATGAAGGGCTATGGTGAAAAGGGAAGTATCCTCAGATAAAAACTGGAAAGAAGCTTTCTGAGAAACTGCTCTGTGTTCTGTTAATTCATCTCACAGAGTTACATCTTTCCCTTCAAGAAGCCTTTCGCTAAGTCTGTTCTTGTGGAATTGGCAAAGGGATATTTGGAAGCCCATAGAGGGCTACAGTGAAAAAGAAAATATCTTCCGTTCAAAACTGGAAAGAAGCTTTCTGAGAAACTGCTTTGTGTTTTTTGAATTCAACTCAGAGAATTACAGGTTTCCCCTTCAGAAGCCTTTCGCTAAGGCTGTTCTTGTGGAATTGGCAAAGGGATATTTGGAAGCCCTTAGAGGCCTATGGTGAAAAAGGAAATATCTTCCGTTCAAAACTGGAAAGAAGCTTTCTGAGAAACTGCTCTGTGTTCTGTTAATTCATCTCACAGAGTTACATCTTTCCCTTCAAGAAGCCTTTCGCTAAGGCTGTTCTTGTGGAATTGGCAAAGGGATATTTGGAAGCCCATAGAGGGCTATGGTGAAAAAGGAAATATCTTCCGTTCAAAACTGGAAAGAAGCTTTCTGAGAATCTGCTCTGTGTTCTGTTAATTCATCTCACAGAGTTACATCTTTCCCTTCAAGAAGCGTTTCGCTAAGGCTGTTCTTGTGGAATTGGCAAAGGGATATTTGGAAGCCCATAGAGGGCTATGGTGAAAAAGGAAATATCTTCCGTTCAAAACTGGAAAGAAGCTTTCTGAGAAACTGCTCTGTGTTCTGTTAATTCATCTCACAGAGTTACATCTTTCCCTTCAAGAAGCCTTTCGCTAAGGCTGTTCTTGTGGAATTGGCAAAGGGATATTTGGAAGCCCATGAAGGGCTATGGTGAAAAAGGAAATATCTTCCGTTCAAAACTGGAAAGAAGCTTTCTGAGAAACTGCTCTGTGTTCTGTTAATTCATCTCACAGAGTTACATCTTTCCCTTCAAGAAGCCTTTCGCTAAGGCTGTTCTTGTGGAATTGGCAAAGGGATATTTGGAAGCCCATAGAGGGCTACGGTGAAAAAGGAAATATCTTCCGTTCAAAACTGGAAAGAAGCTTTCTGAGAAACTGCTCTGTGTTCTGTTAATTCATCTCACAGAGTTACATCTTTACCTTCAAGAAGCCTTTCGCTAAGGCTGTTCTTGTGGAATTGGCAAAGGGATATTTGGAAGCCCATAGAGGGCTATGGTGAAAAAGGAAATATCTTCCGTTCAAAACTGGAAAGAAGCTTTCTGAGAAACTACTTTGTGATCTGTGAATTCATCTCACAGAGTTACAGATTTCCCCTCAGGAAGCCGTTCACTAAAACTATTCTTGTGGAATTTGCAAAGTGATATTTGGAGCTCATGGAGTGCGATGGTGTAAAAGAAAGTATCCTCAGATAAAAAATGGAAAGAAGCTTTCTGAGAAACTGCTCTGTGTTCTGTTAATTCATCTCACAGAGTTACATCTTTCCCTTCAAGAAGCCTTTCGCTAAGGCTGTTCTTGTGGAATTCGCAAAGGGATATTTGGAAGCCCATAGAGGGCTATGGTGAAAAAGGAAATATCTTCCGTTCAAAACTGGAAAGAAGCTTTCTGAGAAACTGCTCTGTGTTCTGTTAATTCATCTCACAGAGTTACATCTTTCCCTTCAAGAAGCCTTTCGCTAAGGCTGTTCTTGTGGAATTGGCAAAGGGATATTTGGAAGCCCATGGATGGCTATGGTGAAAAAGGAAATATCTTCCGTTCAAAACTGGAAAGAAGCTTTCTGAGAAACTGCTCTGTGTTCTGTTAATTCATCTCACAGAGTTACATCTTTCCCTTCAAGAAGCCTTTCGCTAAGGCTGTTCTTGTGGAATTGGCAAAGGGATATTTGGAAGCCATAGAGGGCTATGGTGAAAAAGGAAATATCTTCCGTTCAAAACTGGAAAGAAGCTTTGTGAGAAACTGCTCTGTGTTCTGTTAATTCATCTCACAGAGTTACATCTTTCCCTTCAAGAAGCCTTTCGCTAAGGCTGTTCTTGTGGAATTGGCAAAGTGATATTTGGAAGCCCATAGAGGGCTATGGTGAAAAAGGAAATATATTCCGTTCAAAACTGGAAAGAAGCTTTCTGAGAAACTGCTCTGTGTTCTGTTAATTCATCTCACAGAGTTACATCTTTCCCTTCAAGAGGCATTTCGCTAAGGCTGTTCTTGTGGAATTGGCAAAGGGATATTTGGAAGCCCATAGAGGGCTATGGTGAAAAAGGAAATATCTTCCGTTCAAAACTGGAAAGAAGCTTTCTGAGAAACTGCCTTGTGTTCTGAGAATTCATCTCACAGAGTTACATCTTTCCCTTCAAGAAGCCTTTCGCTAAGGCTGTTCTTGTGGAATTGGCAAAGGGATATTTGGAAGCCCATAGAGGGCTATGGTGAAAAAGGAAATATCTTCCGTTCAAAACTGGAAATAAGCTTTCTGAGAAACTGCTCTGTGTTCTGTTAATTCATCTCACAGAGTTACATCTTTCCCTTCAAGAAGCCTTTCGCTAAGGCTGTTCTTGTGGAATTGGCAAAGGGATATTTGGAAGCCCATAGAGGGCTATGGTGAAAAAGGAAATATCTTCCGTTGAAAACTGGAAAGAAGCTTTCTGAGAAACTGCTCTGTGTTCTGTTAATTCATCTCACAGAGTTACATCTTTCCCTTCAAGAAGCCTTTCGCTAAGGCTGTTCTTGTGGAATTGGCAAAGGGATATTTGGAAGCCCATAGAGGGCTATGGTGAAAAACGAAATATCTTCCGTTCAAAACTGGAAAGAAGCTTTCTGAGAAACTGCTCTGTGTTCTGTTAATTCATCTCACAGAGTTACATCTTTCCCTTCAAGAAGCCTTTCGCTAAGGCTGTTCTTGTGGAATTGGCAAAGTGATATTTGGAAGCCCATGGAGGGCTATGGTGAAAGGGAAGTATCCTCAGATAAAAACTGGAAGAAGCTTTCTGAGAAACTGCGTTGTGTTCTCTGAATTTATCTGACGGAATTACAGCTTTCCCCTCCAGGAGCCGTTCCCTAACACTGTTTTGTGGAATTTTCAAAGGGATATTTGGAAGCCCATAGAGGGGTACGGTCAAAAAGGAAATTTCCTCAGATAAAAACTGCAAAGAAGCTTTCTGAGAAACTGCTTTGTGTTCTGTTAATTCATCTCACAGAGTTACAGCTTTCCCCTCAAGAAGCCTTTCGCTAAGGCTGTTCTTGTGGAATTGGCAAAGGGATATTTGGAAGCCCATGGACGGCTATGGTGAAAAAGGAAATATCTTCCGTTCAAAACTGGAAAGAAGCTTTCTGAGAAACTGCTTTGTGTTCTGTGAATTCATCTCACAGAGTTACAGCTTTACCCTCAAGAAGCCTTTCGCTAAGACTGTTCTTGTGGAATTTGCAAAGTGATATTTGGAAGCCCATAGAGGGCTATGGTGAAAAAGAAAATATCTTCCGTTCAAAACTGGAAAGAAGCTTTCTGAGAAACTGCTCTGTGTTCTGTGAATTCATCTCACAGAGTTACATCTTTCCCTTCAAGAAGCCTTTCGCTAAGGCTGTTCTTGTGGAATTGGCAAAGGGATATTTGGAAGCCCATAGAGGGCTATGGTGAAAATGGAAATATCTTCCGTTCAAAACTGGAAAGAAGCTTTCTGAGAAACTGCTCTGTGATCTGTTAATTCATCTCACAGAGTTACATCTTTCCCTTCAAGAAGCCTTTCGCTAAGGCTGTTCTTGTGGAATTGGCAAAGGGATATTTGGAAGCCCATGGAGGGCTATGGTGAAAAAGGAAATATCTTCCGTTCAAAACTGGAAAGAAGCTTTCTGAGAAACTGCTCTGTGTTCTGTTAATTCATCTCACAGAGTTACATCTTTCCCTTCAAGACGCCTTTCGCTAAGGCTGTTCTTGTGGAGTTGGCAAAGGGATATTTGGAAGCCCATAGAGGGCTATGGTGAAAAAGGAAATATCTTCCGTTCAAAACTGGAAAGAAGCTTTCTGAGAAACTGCTCTGTGTTCTGTTAATTCATCTCACAGAGTTACATCTTTCCCTTCAAGAAGCCTTTCGCTAAGGCTGTTCTTGTGGAATTGGCAAAGGGATATTTGGAAGCCCTTAGAGGACTATGGTGAAAAAGGAAATATCTTCCGTTCAAAACTGGAAAGAAGCTTTCTGAGAAACTGCTCTGTGTTCTGTTAATTCATTTCACAGAGTTACATCTTTCCCTTCAAGAAGCCTTTCGCTAAGGCTGTTCTTGTGGAATTGGCAAAGGGATATTTGGAAGCCCATAGAGGGCTATGGTGAAAAAGGAAATATCTTCCGTTCAAAACTGGAAAGAAGTTTTCTGAGAAACTGCTCTGTGTTCTGTTAATTCATCTCACAGAGTTACATCTTTCCCTTGAAGAAGCCTTTCGCTAAGGCTGTTCTTGTGGAATTGGCAAAGGGATATTTGGAAGCCCATAGAGGGCTATGGTGAAAAAGGAAATATCTTCCGTTCAAAACTGGAAAGAAGCTTTCTGAGAAACTGCTCTGTGTTCTGTTAATTCATCTCACAGAGTTACATCTTTCCCCTCAAGAAGCCTTTCGCTAAGGCTGTTCTTGTGGAATTGGCAAAGGGATATTTGGAAGCCCATAGAGGCTATGGTGAAAAAGGAAATATCTTCCGTTCAAAACTGGAAAGAAGCTTTCTGAGAAACTGCTCTGTGTTCTGTTAATTCATCTCACAGAGTTACATCTTTCCCTTCAAGAAGCCGTTCGCTAAGGCTGTTCTTGTGGAATTGGCAAAGGGATATTTGGAAGCCCATAGAGGGTTATGGTGAAAAAGGAAATATCTTCCGTTCAAAACTGGAAAGAAGCTTTCTGAGAAACTGCTCTGTGTTCTGTTAATTCATCTCACAGAGTTACATCTTTCCCTTCAAGAAGCCTTTCGCTAAGGCTGTTCTTGTGGAATTGGCAAAGGGATATTTGGAAGCCCATGGAGGGCTATGGTGTAAAAGGAAATATCTTCCGTTCAAAACTGGAAAGAAGCTTTCTGAGAAACTGCTCTGTGTTCTGTGAATTCATCTCACAGAGTTACATCTTTCCCTTCAAGAAGCCTTTCGCTAAGACTGTTCTTGTGGAATTTGCAAAGTGATATTTGGAAGCCCATAGAGGGCTATGGTGAAAAAGGAAATATTCTCAGATAAAAACTGGAAAGAAGCTTTCTGAGAAACTGCTTTGTGTTCTGTGAATTCATCTCACAGAGTTACAGCTTTCCCCTCAAGAAGCCTTTCACTAAGACTGTTCTTGTGGAATTGGCAAAGTGATATTTGGAAGCCCATAGAGGGCTATGGTGAAAAAGGAAATATCTTCCGTTCAAAACTGGAAAGAAGCTTTCTGAGAAACTGCTCTGTGTTCTGTTAATTCATCTCACAGAGTTACGTCTTTCCCTTCAAGAAGCCTTTCGATAAGGCTGTTTCTGTGGAAGTGGCAAAGTGATATTTGGAAGCCCTTAGAGGGCTATGGTGAAAAAGGAAATATCTTCCGTTCAAAACTGGAAAGAAGCTTTCTGAGAAACTGCTCTGTGTTCTGTTAATTCATCTCACAGAGTTACATCTTTCCCTTCAAGAAGACTTTCGCTAAGGCTGTTCTTGTGGAATTGGCAAAGGGATATTTGGAAGCCACTAGAGGGCTATGGTGAAAAAGGAAATATCTTCCGTTCAAAACTGGAAAGAAGCTTTCTGAGAAACTGCTCTGTGTTCTGTTAATTCATCTCACAGAGTTACATCTTTAACATCAAGAAGCCTTTCGCTAAGGCTGTTCTTGTGGAATTGGCAAAGGGATATTTGGAAGCCCATAGAGGGCTATGGTGAAAAAGGAAATATCTTACGTTCAAAACTGGAAAGAAGCTTTCTGAGAAACTGCTCTGTGTTCTGTTAATTCATCTCACAGAGTTACATCTTTCCCTTCAAGAAGCCTTTCGCTAAGGCTGTTCTTGTGGAATTGGCAAAGTGATATTTGGAAGCCCATGGAAGGCTAGGGTGAAAAAGAAAGTATCCTGAGATAAAAACTGGAAAGAAGCTTTCTGAGAAACTGCTTTGTGTTCTGTAAATTCATCTCACAGACTTACGGCGTTTCCCTCAAGAAGTCATTCGCTAAAATCGTTATTGCGTACTTTGCCAAGTGATATTTGGATGTCAATGGAGGGCTATGGTGAAAAATAAAATATCGTCAGATAAAACCTGGAAAGAAGCTTTCTGAGAAACTGCTCTGTGTTCTGTGAATTCATCTCACAGAGTTACATCTTTCCCTTCAAGAAGCCTTTCGCTAAGGCTGTTCTTGTGGAATTGGCAAAGGGATATTTGGAAGCCCTTAGAGGGCTATGGTGAAAAAAGAAATATCTTCCGTTCAAAACTGGAAAGAAGCTTTCTGAGAAACTGCTCTGTGTTCTGTAAATTCATCTCACAGAGTTACATCTTTCCCTTCAAGAAGCCTTTCGCTAAGGCTGTTCTTGTGGAATTGGCAAAGGGATATTTGGAAGCCCATAGATGGCTATGGTTAAAAAGGAAATATCTTCCGTTCAAAACTGGAAAGAAGCTTTCTGAGAAACTGCTCTGTGTTCTGTTAATTCATCTCACAGAGTTACATCTTTCCCTTCAAGAAGCCTTTCGCTAAGGCTGTTCTTGTGGAATTGGCAAAGGGATATTTGGAAGCCCATAGAGGGCTATGGTGAAAAAGGAAATATATTCCGTTCAAAACTGGAAAGAAGCTTTCTGAGAAACTGCTCTGTGTTCTGTTAATTCATCTCACAGAGTTACATCTTTCCCTTCAAGAAGCCTTTCGCTAAGGCTGTTCTTGTGGAATTGGCAAAGGGATATTTGGAAGCCCATAGAGGGCTATGGTGAAAAAGGAAATATCTTCCGTTCAAAACTGGAAAGAAGCTTTCTGAGAAACTGCTCTGTGTTCTGTTACTTCATCTCACAGAGTTACATCTTTCCCTTCAAGAAGCCTTTCGCTAAGGCTGTTCTTGTGGAATTGGCAAAGGGATATTTGGAAGCCCATAGAGGGCTATGGTGAAAAAGGAAATATCTTCCGTTCAAAACTGGAAAGAAGCTTTCTGAGAAACTGCTCTGTGTTCTGTAAATTCATCTCACAGAGTTACATCTTTCCCTTCAAGAAGCCTTTCGCTAAGGCTGTTCTTGTGGAATTGGCAAAGGGATATTTGGAAGCCCCTAGAGGGCTATGGTGAAAAAGGAAATATCTTCCGTTCAAAACTGGAAAGAAGCTTTCTGAGAAACTGCTCTGTGTTCTGTGAATTCATCTCACAGAGTTACATCTTTCCCTTCAAGAAGCCTTTCGCTAAGGCTGTTCTTGTGGAATTGGCAAAGGGATATTTGGAAGCCCATAGAGGGCTACGGTGAAAAAGGAAATATCTTCCGTTCAAAACTGGAAAGAAGCTTTCTGAGAAACTGCTCTGTGTTCTGTTAATTCATCTCACAGAGTTACATCTTTCCCTTCAAGAAGCCTTTCGCCAAGGCTGTTCTTGTGGAATTGGCAAAGGGATATTTGGAAGCCCATAGAGGGCTATGGTGAAAAAGGAAATATCTTCCGTTCAAAACTGGAAAGAAGCTTTCTGAGAAACTGCTCTGTGATCTGTTAATTCATCTCACAGAGTTACATCTTTCCCTTCAAGAAGCCTTTCGCTAAGGCTGTTCTTGTGGAATTGGCAAAGGGATATTTGGAAGCCCATAGAGGGCTATGGTGAAAATGGAAATATCTTCCGTTCAAAACTGGAAAGAAGCTTTCTGAGAAACTGCTCTGTGTTCTGTTAATTCATCTCACAAAGTTACAGCATTTGCCTCAAGAAGCCGACCACTAAGACTGTTCTTGTGGAATTAGCAAAGTGATATTTGGAAGGCACTAGAGGACTATGGTAAAAAAGGAAATATCTTCAGTTAAAAACTGGAAAGAAGCTTTCTGAGAAACTGCTTTGTGATCTGTTAATTCATCTCACAGAGTTACAGCTTTCCCCTCAAGAAGCCTTTCGCTAAGACTGTTCTTGTGGAATTTGCAAAGTGATATTTGGAAGCCATTGGATGGCTTTGGTGAAAAAGAAAATATGCTCACATAAAAACTGGAAAGAAGCTTTCTGAGAAACTGCTCTGTGTTCTGTTAATTCATCTCACAGAGTTACATCTTTCCCATCAAGAAGCCTTTCGCTAAGGCTGTTCTTGTGGAATTGGCAAAGGGATATTTGGAAGCCCATAGAGGGCTATGGTGAAAAAGGAAATATCTTCAGTTAAAAACTTAAAAGAAGCTTTCTGAGAGATTGCTTTGTGTTCTGTAAACTCAACTCACAGATTTACAGCTTTCCATTCAAGAAGCCTTTCGCTATGGCTGTTTTGTGGCATTTACAAAGTGATATTTGGTAGCCCATAGAGAGCAATCGTGAAAAAGGAAATATCTTCCGTTAAAAACTGGAAAGAAGCTTTCTGAGAAACTGCTTTGTGTTCTGTTAATTCATCTCACAGAGTTACAGCTTTCCCCTCCAGAAGCCTTTCACCAAGACTGTTCTTGTGGAATTTGCAAAGTGATATTTGGAAGCCCATAGAGGGCTAAGGAGAAAAAAAATAATCTCAGATAAAACCTGGAAGGAAGCTTTCTGAGATACTGCTTTGTGTTCTGTTAATTCGTCTCACAGAGTTACAGCTTTCCCTTTAAAAAGCCATTCACTAAGACAGTTCTTGTGGAATTTGCTAAGTGATATTTGGAAGCCCATATACCGCTCTGGTGTAAAAGGAAATATCTTCAGATAAAAACTGGAAAAAGTTTTCTGAGAAACTGCTTTGTGTTCTGTGAATTCATCTCACAGAGTTACATCTTTCCCTTCAAGAAGCCTTTCGCTAAGGCTGTTCTTGTGGAATTGGCAAAGTGATATTTGGAAGCCCATAGAGGGCTATGGTGAAAAAGGAAATATCCTAAGATAAAAACTGGAAAGAAGCTTTCTGAGAAACTGCTTTGTGTTCTGTGAATTCATCTCACAGAGTTACAGCTTTCCCCTCAAGAAGCCTTTCACTAAGACTGTTCTTGTGGAATTTGCAAAGTGATATTTGGAAGCCCTTAGAGGGCTATGGTGAAAAAGGAAATATCTTCCGTTAAAAACTGGAAAGAAGCTTTCTGAGAAACTGCTTTGTGTTCTGTAAATTCATCTCACAGAGTTACAGCTTTCCCTTCAAGAAGCCTTTCGCTAAGACTGTTCTTGTGGAATTTGCAAAGTGATATTTGGAAGCCCATAGAGGGCTATGGTGAAAAAGGAAATATCTTCCGTTCAAAACTGGAAAGAAGCTTTCTCAGAAACTGCTCTGTGTTCTGTTAATTCATCTCAGAGATTTACAGCTTTCTGCACAAGAAGCAGTTCACTAAGACTGTTCTTGTTGAATTTGCAAGTGATATTTGGAAGCCCATAGAGGGCTATGGTGAAAAAGGATATATCTTCAGATAAAAACCAAAGAGAAGCGTTCTGAGAAACCGCTTTGTGTTCTGTTAATTCATCTCACAGAGTTACAGCTTTCCCCTCAAGAAGCCTTTCGCTAAGACTGTTCTTGTGGAATTTGCAAAGTGATATTTGGAAGCCCATAGAGGGCTATGGTGAAAAAGGAAATATCCTCAGATAAAAACTGTAAAGAAGCTTTCTGAGAAACTGCTTTGTGTTCTGTTAATTCATCTCACAGAGTTACATCTTTCCCTTCAAGAAGCCTTTCGCTAAGGCTGTTCTTGTGGAATTGGCAAAGGGATATTTGGAAGCCCATAGAGGGCTATGGTGAAAAAGGAAATATCTTCCGTTCAAAACTGGAAAGAAGCTTTCTGAGAATCTGCTGTGTGTTCTGTTAATTCATCTCACAGAGTTACAGCTTTTCCCTCCAGAGGACGTTCCCTAAGACTGTTCTTGTGGAATTTGGAATGTGATATTTGGAAGCCCATAGAGGGCTATGGTGAAAAACAAAGTATGCTCAGATAAAAACTGGAAAGAAGCTTTCTGAGAAACTGTTTTGTATTTTGTTAATTCATCTCAGAGTTACATCTTTTCCCTCAGAAGCCTTTCGCTAAGGCTGTTCTTGTGGAATTGGCAAAGGGATATTTGGAAGCCCATAGAGGGCTATGGTGAAAAAGGAAATATCTTCCGTTCAAAACTGGAAAGAAGCTTTCTGAGAAACTACTCTGTGTTCTGTTAATTCATCTCACAGAGTTACATCTTTCCCTTCAAGAAGCCTTTCGCTAAGGCTGTTCTTGTGGAATTGGCAAAGGGATATTTGGAAGCCCATAGAGGGCTATGGTGAAAAAGGAAATATCTTCAGTTCAAAACTGGAAAGAAGCTTTCTGAGAAACTGCTCTGTGTTCTGTTAATTCATCTCACAGAGTTACATCTTTCCCTTCAAGAAGCCTTTCGCTAAGGCTGTTCTTGTGGAATTGGCAAAGGGATATTTGGAAGCCCATAGAGGGCTATGGTGAAAAAGGAAATATCCTCCGTTCAAAACTAGAAAGAAGCTTTCTGAGAAACTGCTCTGTGTTCTGTTAATTCATCTCACAGAGTTACATCTTTCCCTTCAAGAAGCCTTTCGCTAAGGCTGTTCTGTGGAATTGGCAAAGGGATATTTGGAAGCCCATAGAGGGCTATGGTGAAAAAGGAAATATCTTCCGTTCAAAACTGGAAAGAAGCTTTCTGAGAAACTGCTCTGTGTTCTGTTAATTCATCTCACAGAGTTACATCTTTCCCTTCAAGAAGCCTTTCGCTAAGGCTGTTCTTGTGGAATTTGCAAAGGGATATTTGGAAGCCCATAGAGGGCTATGGTGAAAAAGGAAATATCTTCCGTTCAAAACTGGAAAGAAGCTTTCTGAGAAACTGCTCTGTGATCTCTGAATTCATCTCACAGAGTTACATCTTTCCCTTCAAGAAGCCTTTCGCTAAGGCTGTTCTTGTGGAATTGGCAAAGGGATATTTGGAAGCCCATAGAGGGATAAGGTGAAAAAGGAAATATCTTCAGATAAAAACTGGAAAGAAGTTTTCTGAGAAGCTTCTTTGTGAACTGTGAATTCATCTCACAGTTACAGGTTCACCCAAGAAGTCGTTCGCTAAGACTTTTCTTGTGGAAATTGCAAAATGATATTTGGAAGCCCATATAGGGCTATGGTTATAAAGGAAATATCTGTATTTGAAAACTGGAAAGAAGCTTTCTGAGAAACTGCTTTGTGTTCTGTTAATTCATCTCACAGAGTTACAGCTTTCCCCTCAAGAAGCCTTTCGCTATGACTGTTCTTGTGGAATTTGCAAAGTGATATTTGGAAGCCCTTAGAGGGCTATGGTGAAAAAGGAAATATCTTCCGTTAAAAACTGGAAAGAAGCTTTCTGAGAAACTGCTTTGTGTTCTGTTAATTCATCTCACAGAGTTACATCTTTCTCAACCAGAAGCCTTTCGCTAAGGCTGTTCTTGTGGAATTGGCAAAGGGATATTTGGAAGCCCATAGAGGGCTATGGTGAAAAAGGAAATATCTTCCCTTAAAAACTGGAAAGAAGCTTTCTGAGAAACTGCTTTGTGTTCTGTTAATTCATCTCACAGAGTTACACCTTTCCCTTCAAGAAGCCTTTCGCTAAGACTGTTCTTGTGGAATTTGCAAAGTGATATTTGGAAGCCCATAGAGGGCTACGGTGAAAAAGGAAATATCTTCCGTTAAAAACTGGAAAGAAGCTTTTTGAGAAACTGCTTTGTGTTCTGTGAATTCATCTCACAGAGTTACAGCTTTCCCCTCAAGAAGCCTTTCACTAAGACTGTTCTTGAGGAATTTGAAAAGTGATATTTGGGAGCCCAGAGAGGGCAATGGTGAAAAAGGAAATATCTTCAGTTAAAAACTGGAAAGAAGCTTTCGGGGAAACTGCTCTGTGTTCTGTTAATTCATCTCACAGTTACATCTTTCCCTTCAAGAAGCCTTTCGCTAAGGCTGTTCTTGTGGAATTGGCAAAGGGATATTTGGAAGCCCATAGAGGGCTATGGTGAAAAAGGAAATATCTTCCGTTCAAAACTGGAAAGAAGCTTTCTGAGAAACTGCTCTGTGTTCTTTTAATTCATCTCACAGAGTTACATCTTTCCCTTCAAGAAGCCTTTCGCTAAGGCTGTTCTTGTGGAATTGGCAAAGGGATATTTGGAAGCCCATAGAGGGCTATGGTGAAAAAGGAAATATCTTCCGTTCAAAACTGAAAAGAAGCTTTCTGAGAAACAGTTTTGTGTTGTGTCAATTCATCTCACAGAGTTACAGCTTTCCCCTCAAGAATTCGTTCACTAAGACGGTTCTTATGGAATTTGCAAAGTGATATTTCGAAGCCCTTTGAGGCCTATGGTGAAAAAGGAAATATACTAAGAAAAAAAAACTGAAAAGAAGCTTTCTGAGAAACTGCTCTGTGTTCTGTTAATTCATCTCACAGTTACATCTTTCCCTTCAAGAAGCCTTTCGCTAAGGCTGTTCTTGTGGAATTGGCAAAGGGATATTTGGAAGCCCATAGAGGGCTATGGTGAAAAAGGAAATATCTTCCGTTCAAAACTGGAAAGAAGCTTTTTGAGAAACTGCTCTGTGTTCTGATAAATCATCTCACAGAGTTACATCTTTCCCTTCAAGAAGCCTTTCGCTAAGGCTGTTCTTGTGGAATTGGCAAAGGGATATTTGGAAGCCCATAGAGGGCTATGGTGAAAAAGGAAATATCTTCCGTTCAAAACTGGAAAGAAGCTTTCTGAGAAACTTCTCTGTGTTCTGTTAATTCATCTCACAGAGTTACATCTTTCCCTTCAAGAAGCCTTTCGCTAAGGCTGTTCTTGTGGAATTGGCAAAGGGATATTTGGAAGCCCATAGAGGGCTATGGTGAAAAAGGAAATATCTTCCGTTCAAAACTGGAAAGACGCTTTCTGAGAAACTGCTCTGTGTTCTGTTAATTCATCTCACAGAGTTACATCTTTCCCTTCAAGAAGCCTTTCGCTAAGGCTGTTCTTGTGGAATTGGCAAAGGGATATTTGGAAGCCCATAGAGGGCTATGGTGAAAAAGGAAATATCTTCCGTTCAAAACTGGAAAGAAGCTTTCTGAGAAACTGCTCTGTGATCTGTTAATTCATCTCACAGAGTTACATCTTTCCCTTCAAGAAGCCTTTCGCTAAGGCTGTTCTTGTGGAATTGGCAAAGGGATATTTGGAAGCCCATAGAGGGCGATGGTGAAAAAGGAAATATCTTCCGTTCAAAACTGGAAAGAAGCTTTCTGAGAAACTGCTCTGTGTTCTGTTAATTCATCTCACAGAGTTACATCTTTCCCTTCAAGAAGTCTTTCGCTAAGACTGTTCTTGTGGAATTTGCAAAGTGATATTTGGAAGCCCATAGAGGGCTATGGTGAAAAAGGAAATATCTTCCGTTCAAAACTGGAAAGAAGCTTTCTGAGAAACTGCTCTGTGTTCTGTTAATTCATCTCACTGAGTTACATCTTTCCCTTCAAGAAGCCTTTCGCTAAGGCTGTTCTTGTGGAATTGGCAAAGGGATATTTGGAAGCCCATAGAGGGCTATGGTGAAAAAAGAAATATCTTCCGTTCAAAACTGGAAAGAAGCTTTCTGAGAAACTGCTCTGTGTTCTGTTAATTCATCTCACAGAGTTACATCTTTCCCTTCAAGAAGCCTTTCGCTAAGGCTGTTCTGGTGGAATTGGCAAAGGGATATTTGGAAGCCCATAGAGGGCTATGGTGAAAAAGGAAATATCTTCCGTTCAAAACTGGAAAGAAGCTTTCTGAGAAACATCTTGGTGATCTGTGAATTCATCTCACAGAGCTACAGCTTTCTCCTCAAGAAGTCTTCGGCCCAGACTGTTCTTGTTGAATTTGCGTAGTGATATTTGGAAGCCCATAGAGGACTATGGTGAAAAAGGAAATATCTTCCGTTCAAAACTGGAAAGAAGCTTTCTGAGAAACTGCTCTGTGTTCTGTTAAGTCATCTCACAGAGTTACATCTTTCCCTTCAAGAAGCCTTTCGCTAAGGCTGTTCTTGTGGAATTGGCAAAGGGATATTTGGAAGCCCATAGAGGGCTATGGTGAAAAAGGAAATATCTTCCGTTCAAAGCTGGAAAGAAGCTTTCTGAGAAACTGCTCTGTGTTCTGTTAATTCATCTCACAGAGTTACATCTTTCCCTTCAAGAAGCCTTTCGCTAAGGCTGTTCTTGTTGAATTGGCAAAGGGATATTTGGAAGCCCATAGAGGGCTATGGTGAAAAAGGAAATATCTTCCGTTCAAAACTGGAAATAAGCTTTCTGAGAAACTGCTCTGTGTTCTGTTAATTCATCTCACAGAGTTACATCTTTCCCTTCAAGAAGCCTTTCGCTAAGGCTGTTCTTGTGGAATTGGCAAAGGGATATTTGGAAGCCCATAGAGGGCTATGGTGAAAAAGGAAATATCCTCCGTTCAAAACTGGAAAGAAGCTTTCTGAGAAACTTCTCTGTGTTCTGTTAATTCATCTCACAGAGTTACATCTTTCCCTTCAAGAAGCCTTTCGCTAAGGCTGTTCTTGTGGAATTGGCAAAGGGATATTTGGAAGCCCATAGAGGGCTATGGTGAAAAAGTAAGTATCCTCAGATAAAAAAAAGAAAGAAGCTTTCCGTGAAACTGCTTTGTGTACTGTTATTTCATCTCACAGATTTATGGCTTATCCCTCAAGAAGCCTTTCGCTAAGGCTGTTCTTGTGGAATTGGCAAAGGGATATTTGGAAGCCCATAGAGGGCTATGGTGAAAAAGGAAATATCTTCCGTTCAAAACTGGAAAGAAACTTTCTGAGAAACTGCTCTGTGTTCTCTGAATTCATCTCACAGAGTTACATCTTTCCCTTCAAGAAGCCTTTCGCTAAGGCTGTTCTTGTGGAATTGGCAAAGGGATATTTGGAAGCCCATAGAGGGCTATGGTGAAAAAGGAAATATCTTCCGTTCAAAACTGCAAAGAAGCTTTCTGAGAAACTGCTCTGTGTTCTGTTAATTCATCTCACAGAGTTACATCTTTCCCTTCAAGAAGCCTTTCGCTAAGGCTGTTCTTGTGGAATTGGCAAAGGGATATTTGGAAGCCCATAGAGGGCTATGGTGAAAAAGGAAATATCTTCAGATAAAAACTGGAAAGAAGCTTTCTGAGAAACTGCTTTGTGTTCTGTGAATTCATCTCACAGAGTTACAGCTTTCCCCTCAAGAAGCCTTTCGCTAAGACTGTTCTTGTGGAATTTGCAAAGTGATATTTGGAAACCCATAGAGGGCTATGGTGAAAAAGGAAATATCCTCAGATAAAAATTGAAAAGAAGCTTTCTGAGAAACTTCCTTGTGTTCTGTTACTTCCTTTCACAGAGTTACAGCGTTCCCCTCAAGAAGCCTTTCGTTAAGACTGTACTTGTGGGATTTGCAAAGTGATATTTGGAAGCACATAGCGGTCTATATTGAAAAAGGAAATATCCTAGGATAAAAATTGAAAAGAAGCTTTCTGAGAAACTTCTTTGTGATCTGTGAGTTCACCTCACAGAGTTACAGCTATCCACACAAGAAGCCTTTCGCTAAGACAATTCTTGTGGGATTTGAGAAGTGATATTTGGAAGCCCATCGAGGGCTATGGTGAAAAAGGGAATCGCCTAAGATGAAAACTGAAAAGAAGCTTTTTGAGAAACTGCTTTGTGTTCTGTTAATTCATCTCACAGTATTACAGCTCTACCCTCAAGAAACCCTTCACTAAGACTGTTCTTGTGGAATCTGCAAAGTGATATTTGGAAGTCCTTAGAGGGCTATGGTGTAAAAGGAAATGTCTTCAGTTAAAAACTCGAAAGAAGGTTTCTGATTACAGCTTTTCCCTCAAGAAACCTTTCGCTAAGACTGTCCTTGTGGAATTTGCAAAGTTATATTTGGAAGCCCGTAGAGGGCTATGGTGAAAAAGGAAATATCTTCCGTTCAAAACTGGAAAGAAGCTTTCTGAGAAATTGCTCTGTGTTCTGTTAATTCATCTCACAGAGTTACATCTTTCCCTTCAAGAAGCCTTTCGCTAAGGCTGTTCTTGTGGAATTGGCAAAGGGATATTTGGAAGCCCATAGAGGGCTATGGTGAAAAAGGAAATATGTTCAGTTAAAAACTGGAAAGAAGCTTTCTGAGAAACTGCTTTGTGTTCTGTTAATTCATCTCACAGAGTTACAGCTTTCCCCTCAAGAAGCCTTTCGCTAAGACTGTTCTTGTGGAATCTGCAAAGTGATATTTGGAAGCCCATAGAGGGCTATGGTGAAAAAGGAAATATCTTCCGTTCAAAACTGGAAAGAAGCTTTCTGAGAAACTGCTCTGTGTTCTGTTAATTCATCTCACAGAGTTACATCTTTCCCTTTAAGAAGCCTTTCGCTAAGGCTGTTCTTGTGGAATTGGCAAAGGGATATTTGGAAGCCCATAGAGGGCTATGGTGAAAAAGGAAATATCTTCCGTTCAAAACTGGAAAGAAGCTTTCTGAGAAACTTCTTTGTGATCTGTGAATTCATCTCTCGGGATTACAGTTTTCACATCAAGAAGCCTTTCGCTAAGGCTGTTCTTGTGGAATTGGCAAAGGGATATTTGGAAGCCCATAGAGGGCTATGGTGAAAAAGGAAATATCTTCCGTTCAAAACTGGAAAGAAGCTTTCAGAGAAACTGCTCTGTGTTCTGTTAATTCATCTCACAGAGTTACATCTTTCCCTTCAAGAAGCCTTTCGCTAAGGCTGTTCTTGTGGAATTGGCAAAGGGATATTTGGAAGCCAATCAAGGGCTATGGTGAAAACGGAAATATCCTCAGTAAATACTGGAAAGAAGCATTCTGAGAAACTTCTTTGTGATCTGTGAATTCATCTCAAAGAGTTTCAGCTTTCTACTCAAGAAGCCTTTCGCTAAGGCTGTTCTTGTGGAATTGGCAAAGGGATATTTGGAAGCCCATAGAGGGCTATTGTGAAAAAGGAAATATCTTCCGTTCAAAACTGGAAAGAAGCTTTCTGAGAAACTGCTCTGTGTTCTGTTAATTCATCTCACAGAGTTACATCTTTCCCTTCAAGAAGCCTTTCGCTAAGGCTGTTCTTGTGGAATTGGCAAAGGGATATTTGGAAGCCCATAGAGGGCTATGGTGAAAAAGGAAATATCTTCCGTTCAAAACTGGAAAGAAGCTTTCTGAGAAACTGCTCTGTGTTCTGTTAATGCATCTCACAGAGTTACATCTTTCCCTTCAAGAAGCCTTTCACTAAGGCTGTTCTTGTGGAATTGGCAAAGGGATATTTGGAAGCCCATAGAGGGCTATGGTGAAAAAGGAAATATCTTCCGTTCAAAACTGGAAAGAAGCTTTCTGAGAAACTGCTCTGTGTTCTGTTAATTCATCTCACAGAGTTACACCTTTCCCTTCAAGAAGCCTTTCGCTAAGGCTGTTCTTGTGGAATTGGCAAAGGGATATTTGGAAGCCCATAGAGGGCTATGGTGAAAAAGGAAATATCTTCCGTTCAAAACTGGAAAGAAGCTTTCTGAGAAACTGCTCTGTGTTCTGTGAATTCATCTCACAGAGTTACATCTTTCCCTTCAAGAAGCCTTTCGCTAAGGCTGTTCTTGTGGAATTGGCAAAGGGATATTTGGAAGCCCATGGAGGGCTATGGTGAAAAAGGAAATATCTTCCGTTCAAAACTGGAAAGAAGCTTTCTGAGAAACTGCTCTGTGTTCTGTGAATTCATCTCACAGAGTTACATCTTTCCCTTCAAGAAGCCTTTCGCTAAGGCTGTTCTTGTGGAATTGGCAAAGGGATATTTGGAAGCCCATAGAGGGCTATGGTGAAAAAGGAAATATCTTCCGTTCAAACCTGGAAAGAAGCTTTCTGAGAAACTGCTCTGTGTTCTGTTAATTCATCTCACAGAGTTACATCTTTCCCTTCAAGAAGCCTTTCGCTAAGGCTGTTCTTGTGGAATTGGCAAAGGGATATTTGGAAGCCCATAGAGGGCTAAGGTGAAAAAGGAAATATCTTCCGTTCAAAACTGGAAAGAAGCTTTCTGAGAAACTGCTCTGTGTTCTGTTAATTCATCTCACAGATTTACATATTTCCCTTCAAGAAGCCTTTCGCTAAGGCTGTTCTTGTGGAATTGGCAAAGGGATATTTGGAAGCCCATAGAGGGCTATGGTGAAAAAGGAAATATCTTCCGTTCAAAACTGGAAAGAAGCTTTCTGAGAAACTGCCTGGTGTTCTGTTAATTCATCTCACAAAGTTACAGAATTCCCGTCAAGAAACCCTTCGAGAAGACTGCTCTTGTGGAATTTGCATAGTGATATTTGGAAGCCCATAGAGGGCTATGGTGAAAAAGGAAATATCTTCCGTTAAAAATTGGAAAGAAGCTTTCTGAAAAACTGCTTTGTGTTCTGTTAATTCATCTCACAGAGTTACATCTTTCCCTTCAAGAAGCCTTTCGCTAAGGCTGTTCTTGTGGAATTGGCAAAGGGATATTTGGAAGCCCATAGAGGGCTATGGTGAAAAAGGAAATATCTTCCGTTCAAAACTGGAAAGAAGCTTTCTGAGGAACTGCTCTGTGTTCTGTTAATTCATCTCACAGAGTTACATCTTTCCCTTCAAGAAGCCTTTCGCTAAGGCTGTTCTTGTGGAATTGGCAAAGGGATATTTGGAAGCCCATAGAGGGCTATGGTGATAAAAGAAATGTCCTAAGATAAAAACTGGAAAGAAGCTTTCTGAGAAACTGCTTTGTGATCTGTTAATTCATCTCACAGAGTTACAGCTTTCCCCTCAAGAAGCCTTTCGCTAAGACTGTTCTTGTGGAATTTGCAAAGTGATATTTGGAAGCCCATAGAGGGCTATGGTGAAAAAGGAAATATCTTCCGTTCAAAACTGGAAAGAAGCTTTCTGAGAAACTGCTCTGTGTTCTGTTAATTCATCTCACAGAGTTACATCTTTCCCTTCAAGAAGCCTTTCGCTAAGGCTGTTCTTGGGGAATTGGCAAAGGGATATTTGGAAGCCCATAGAGGGCTATGGTGAAAAAGGAAATATCTTCCGTTCAAAACTGGAAAGAAGCTTTCTGAGAAACTGCTCTGTGTTCTGTTAATTCATCTCACAGAGTTAAAGATTTCTCTCAAGAAACCTTTCGCTAACACTGTTCTTTTGGAATTTGCAAAGTGATATTTGGAAGCCCATAGAAGGCTTGGTGAAAAGGAAAATAACCTAAGATAAAAACTGGAAAGAAGCTTTCTGAGAAACTGCTTTGTGTTCTGTGAATTCATCTCACAGAGTTACATCTTTCCCTTCAAGAAGCCTTTCGCTAAGGCTGTTCTTGTGGAATTGGCAAAGTGATATTTGGTAGCCCATAGAGGGCTATGGTGAAAAAGGAAATATCTTCCGTTCAAAACTGGAAAGAAGCTTTCTGAGAAACTGCTCTGTGTTCTGTTAATTCATCTCACAGAGTTACATCTTTCCCTTCAAGAAGCCTTTCGCTAAGGCTGTTCTTGTGGAATTGGCAAAGGGATATTTGGAAGCCCATAGAGGGCTATGGTGAAAAAGGAAATATCTTCCGTTCAAAACTGGATAGAAGCTTTCTGAGAAACTGCTCTGTGTTCTGTTAATTCATCTCACAGAGTTACATCTTTCCCTTCAAGAAGCCTTTCGCTAAGGCTGTTCTTGTGGAATTGGCAAAGGGATATTTGGAAGCCCATAGAGGGCTATGGTGAAAAAGGAAATATCTTCCGTTCAAAACTAGAAAGAAGCTTTCTGAGAAACTGCTCTGTGTTCTGTTAATTCATCTCACAGAGTTACATCTTTCCCTTCAAGAAGCCTTTCGCTAAGGCTGTTCTTGTGGAATTGGCAAAGGGATATTTGGAAGCCCATAGAGGGCTATGGTGAAAAAGGAAATATCTTCCGTTCAAAACTGGAAAGAAGCTTTCTGAGAATCTTCTTTGTGTTCTGTTAATTCATCTCACAGAGTTACATCTTTCCCTTCAAGAAGCCTTTCGCTAAGGCTGTTCTTGTGGAATTGGCAAAGGGATATTTGGAAGCCCATAGAGGGCTATGGTGAAAAAGTAAATATCTTCCGTTCAAAACTGGAAAGAAGCTTTCTGAGAAACTGCTCTGTGTTCTGTTAATTCATCTCACAGAGTTACATCTTTCCCTTCAAGAAGCCTTTCGCTAAGGCTGTTCTTGTGGAATTGGCAAAGGGATATTTGGAAGCCCATAGAGGGCTATGGTGAAAAAGGAAATATCTTCCGTTCAAAACTGGAAAGAAGCTTTCTGAGAAACTGCTCTGTGTTCTGTTAATTCATCTCACAGAGTTATATCTTTCCCTTCAAGAAGCCTTTCGCTAAGGCTGTTCTTGTGGAATTGGCAAAGGGATATTTGGAAGCCCATAGAGGGCTATGGTGAAAAAGGAAATATCTTCCGTTCAAAACTGGAAAGAAGCTTTCTGAGAAACTGCTCTGTGTTCTGTTAATTCATCTCACTGAGTTACATCTTTCCCTTCAAGAAGCCTTTCGCTAAGGCTGTTCTTGTGGAATTGGCAAAGGGATATTTGGAAGCCCATAGAAGGCTATGGTGAAAAAGGAAATATCTTCCGTTCAAAACTGGAAAGAAGCTTTCTGAGAAACTGCTCTGTGTTCTGTTAATTCATCTCACAGAGTTACATCTTTCCCTTCAAGAAGCCTTTCGCTAAGGCTGTTCTTGTTGAATTGGCAAAGGTATATTTGGAAGCCCATAGAGGGCTATGGTGAAAAAGGAAATATCTTCCGTTCAAAACTGGAAAGAAGCTTTCTGAGAAACTGCTCTGTGTTCTGTTAATTCATCTCACAGAGTTACATCTTTCCCTTCAAGAAGCCTTTCGCTAAGGCTGTTCTTGTGGAATTGGCAAAGGGATATTTGGAAGCCCATATAGGGCTATGGTGAAAAAGGAAATATCTTAACATAAAAACCGAAAAGAAGTTTTCTGAGTAACTGTTTTCCGTTCTGTTAATTCATCTGAAAGAGTTATAGCTTTCCCCTCAAGAAGCCTTTTGCTAAGACTGTTCTTGTGGATATTTCCTTTTTCACCATAGCCCACTATGGGCTTCCAAATATCCCTTTGCCAATTCCACAGGAACAGCCTTAGCGAAAGGCTTCTTGAAGGGAAAGATGTAACTCTGTGAGATGAATTAACAGAACACAGAGCAGTTTCTCAGAATGCTTCTTTCCAGTTTTGAACGGAAGATATTTCCTTTTTCACCATAGCCCTCTATGGGCTTCCAAATATCCCTTTGCCAATTCCACAAGAACAGCCTTAGCGAAAGGCTTCTTGAAGGGAAAGATGTAACTCTGTGAGATGAATTAACAGAACACAGAGGAGTTTCTCAGAAAGCTTCTTTCCAGTTTTGAATGGAAGATATTTCCTTTTTCACCATAGCCCTCTATGGGCTTCCAAATATCCCTTTGCCAATTCCACAAGAACAGCCTTAGCGAAAGGCTTCTTGAAGGGAAAGATGTAACTCTGTGAGATGAATTAACAGAACACAGAGCAGTTTCTCAGAAAGCTTCTTTCCAGTTTTAACGGAAGATATTTCCTTTTCACCATAGCCCTCTATGGGCTTCCAAATATCCCTTTGCCAATTCCACAAGAACAGCCTTAGCGAAAGGCTTCTTGAAGGGAAAGATGTAACTCTGTGAGATGAATTAACAGAACACAGAGCAGTTTCTCAGAAAGCTTCTTTCCAGTTTTGAACGGAAGATATTTCCTTTTTCACCATAGCCCTCTATGAGCTTCCAAATATCCCTTTGCCAATTCCACAAGAACAGCCTTAGCGAAAGGCTTCTTGAAGGGAAAGATGTAACTCTGTGAGATGAATTAACAGAACACAGAGCAGTTTCTCAGTAAGCTTCTTTCCAGTTTTGAACGGAAGATATTTCCTTTTTCACCATAGCCCTCTATGGGCTTCCAAATATCCCTTTGCCAATTCCACAAGAACAGCCTTAGCGAAAGGCTTCTTGAAGGGAAAGATGTAACTCTGTGAGATGAATTCAGAGAACACAGAGCAGTTTCTCAGAAAGCTTCTTTCCAGTTTTGAACGGAAGATATTTCCTTTTTCACCATAGCCCTCGATGGGCTTCCAAATATCCCTTTGCCAATTCCACAAGAACAGCCTTAGCGAAAGGCTTCTTGAAGGGAAAGATGTAACTCTGTGAGATGAATTCAGAGAACACAGAGCAGTTTCTCAGAAAGCTTCTTTCCAGTTTTGATCTGTAGATATTTCCTTTTTCACCATAGCCCTCTATGGGCTTCCAAATATCCCTTTGCCAATTCCACAAGAACAGCCTTAGCGAAAGGCTTCTTGAGGGAAAAACTGTAACTCTGTGAGATGAATGCACAGAACACAAACAAGTTTCTCAGAAAGTTTCTTTCTCATTTTGATCAGAGGATATTTCCTTTTTCACCATAGCCCTCTATGGGCTTCCAAATATCCCTTTGCCAATTCCACAAGAACAGCCTTAGCGAAAGGCTTCTTGAAGGGAAAGATGTAACTCTGTGAGATGAATTAAAAGAACACAGACCAGTTTCTCAGAAAGCTTCTTTCCAGTTTTGAACGGAAGATATTTCCTTTTTCACCATAGCCCTCTATGGGCTTCCAAATATCCCTTTGCCAATTCCACAAGAACAGCCTTAGCGAAAGGCTTCTTGAAGGGAAAGATGTAACTCTGTGAGATGAATTAACAGAACACAGAGCAGTTTCTCAAAATGCTTCTTTCCAGTTTTTAACGGTAGGTATTTCCTTTTCACCATAGCCCTCTATGGGCTTCCAAATATCACTTTGCAAATTCCACAAGAACAGTCTTAGCGAAAGGCTTCTTGAAGGGAAAGCTGTAACTCTGTGAGATGAAATAACAGAACACAAAGCAGTTTCTCAGAAAGCTTCTTTCCGGTTTTCATCTGAGGAGATTTCCTTTATCATCCTAGCCCTCTATGGGCTTCCAAATATCACTTTGCAAATTCTACAAAAACAGTCTCAGCGTAAGGCTTCCTGAGGGGAAAACTGAAACTCTGTGAAATGAATTAACAGAACACAGAGCAGTTTCTCAGAAAGCTTCTTTCCAGTTTTGAACGGAAGATATTTCCTTTTTCACCATAGCCCTATATGGGCTTCCAAATATCCCTTTGCCAATTCCACAAGAACAGCCTTAGCGAAAGGCTTCTTGAAGGGAAAGATGTAACTCTGTGAGATGAATTAACAGAACACAGAGCAGTTTCTCAGAAAGCTTCATTCCAGTTTTGAACGGAAGATATTTCCTTTTTCACCATAGCCCTCTATGGGCTTCCAAATATCCCTTTGCCAATTCCACAAGAACAGCCTTAGCGAAAGGCTTCTTGAAGGGAAAGATGTAACTCTGTGAGATGAATTAACAGAACACAGAGCAGTTTCTCAGAAAGCTTCATTCCAGTTTTGAACGGAAGATATTTCCTTTTTCACCATAGCCCTCTATGGGCTTCCAAATATCCCTTTGCCAATTCCACAAGAACAGCCTTAGCGAAAGGCTTCTTGAAGGGAAAGATGTAACTCTGTGAGATGAGTTTACAGAACACAAAGCAGTTTCTCAGAAAGCTTCTTTCCAGTTTTAACGGAAGATATTTCCTTTTCACCATAGCCCTCTATGGGCTTCCAAATATCCCTTTGCCAATTCCACAAGAACAGCCTTAGCGAAAGGCTTCTTGAAGGGAAAGATGTAACTCTGTGAGATGAATTAACAGAACACAGAGCAGTTTCTCAGAAACCTTCTTTCCAGTTTTTATCTGAGGACATTTCCTTTTTCCGCAATAGACCTCTATGGGCTTCCAAATATCACTTTGCCAATTCCACAAGAACAGTCTTCGCGGAAGACTTCTAGAGGGGAAAGTTGTAACTCTGTGAGATGAATTAACAGAACACAGAGCAGTTTCTCAGAAAGCTTCTTTCCAGTTTTGAACGGAAGATATTTCCTTTTTCACGATAGCCCTCTATGGGCTTCCAAATATCCCTTTGCCAATTCCACAAGAACAGCCTTAGCGAAAGGCTTCTTGAAGGGAAAGATGTAACTCTGTGAGATGAATTAATGGAACACAAAGCAGTTTCTCAGAAAGTTCTTTCCAGATTTAATGGCAGATATTTCCTTTTCACCAAAGCTCCCTATGGGCCTCCAAATATCACTTTGCAAATTCCACAAGAACAGTCTTAGTAAACAGCTACTTGAGGGGAAATCTGTAACTCTGTGAGATGAATTAACAGAACAAAAAGCAGTTTCTCAGAAAGCTTCTTTCCAGTTTTTAGCTGAAGATACTTTCTTTTTCACCATAGCCCTCTATGGGCTTTCAAATATCACTTTGCAAATTCCACAAGAACAGTCTTAGCGAAAGTCTTCTTCGAGGGAAAGCTGTAACTCTTTGAGATGAATTAATAGAACACAAAGCCGTTTCTCAGAAAGCTTCTTTCCAGTTTTTAAGGGAAGAGATTTCCTTTTAAACCATAGCCCTCTAAGGGACTCCAAATATCACTTTGCAAATTCCACAAGAACAGCCTTAGCGAAAGGCTTCTTGAAGGGAAAGATGTAACTCTGTGAGATGAATTAACAGAACACAGAGCAGTTTCTCAGAAAGCTTCTTTCCAGTTTTGAACGGAGGATATTTCGTTTTTCACCATAGCCCTCTATGGGCTTCCAAATATCCCTTTGCCAATTCCACAAGAACAGCCTTAGCGAAAGGCTTCTTGAAGGGAAAGATGTAACTCTGTGAGATGAATTAACAGAACACAGAGCAGTTTCTCAGAAAGCTTCTTTCCAGTTTTGAACGGAAGATATTTCCTTTTTCACCATATCCCTCTATAAGCTTCCAAATATCACTTTGAAAATTCCACAAGAACAGTCTCAGTGAATGGCTTCTTGAGGGGAATGCTGTAACTATGTGAGATGAATGAACAGAAGACAACGCAGATTCTCAGAAAGCTTCTTTCCAGTTTTTATCTGAGGACATTTCCTTTTTCACCGTAGCCATCTATGGGCTTCCAAATATCCCTTTGCCAATTCCACAAGAACAGCCTTAGCGAAAGGCTTCTTGAAGGGAAAGATGTAACTCTGTGAGATGAATTAAAAGAACACAGAGCAGTTTCTCAGAAAGCTTCTTTCCAGTTTTGAACGGAAGATATTTCCTTTCTCACCATAGCCCTCTATGGGCTTCCAAATATCCCTTTGCCAATTCCACAAGAACAGCCTTAGCGAAAGGCTTCTTGAAGGGAAAGATGTAACTCTGTGAGATGTATTAACAGAACACAGAGCAGTTTCTCAGAAAGCTTCTTTCCAGTTTTTATCTGAGGATATTTGGTTTTTCACCATAGAACTCCTTGGGCTTCCAAACATCACTTTCAAATTCCGCAAGAACAGTCTTAGCAAACGGCTTCTTGAGGGAAAAGTTGTAAATCAGTGAGATGAATTAACAGAACACAGAGCAGTTTCTCAGAAAGCTTCTTTCCAGTTTTGAACGGAAGATATTTCCTTTTTCACCATAGCCCTCTATGGGCTTCCAAATATCCCTTTGCCAATTCCATAAGAACAGCCTTAGCGAAAGGCTTCTTGAAGGGAAAGATGTAACTCTGTGAGATGAATTAACAGAACACAGAGCAGTTTCTCAGAAAGCTTCTTTCCAGTTTTGAACGGAAGATATTTCCCTTTTCACCATAGCCCAATAAGGGCTTCCAAATATCCCTTTGCCAATTCCACAAGAACAGCCTTAGCGAAAGGCTTCTTGAAGGGAAAGATGTAACTCTGTGAGATGAATTAACAGAACACAGAGCAGTTTCTCAGAAAGCTTCTTTCCAGTTTTTAACGGAAGATATTTCCTTTTTCACCATAGCCCTCTATGGGCTTCCAAATATCCCTTTGCCAATTCCACAAGAACAGTCTTTGTGACAGCTCCTTGAGGGGAATGCTGAAACTCTGTGAGATGAATTAACAGAACACAGAGCAGTTTCTCAGAAAGCTTCTTTCCAGTTTTGAACGGAAGATATTTTCTTTTTCACCATAGCCCTCTATGGGCTTCCAAATATCCCTTTGCCAATTCCACAAGAACAGCCTTAGCGAAAGGCTTCTTGAAGGGAAAGATGTAACTCTGTGAGATGAATTAACAGAACACAGAGTAGTTTCTCAGAAAGCTTCTTTCCAGTTTTGAACGGAAGATATTTCCTTTTTCACCATAGCCCTCTATGGGCTTCCAAATATCCCTTTGCCAATTCCAAAAGAAAAGCCTTAGCGAAAGGCTTCTTGAAGGGAAAGATGTAACTCTGTGAGATGAATTAACAGAACACAGAGCAGTTTCTCAGAAAGCTTCTTTCCAGTTTTGAACGGAAGATATTTCCTTTTTCACCATAGCCCTTTATGGGCTTCCAAATATCCCTTTGCCAATTCCACAAGAACAGCCTTAGCGAAAGGCTTCTTGAAGGGAAAGATGTAACTCTGTGAGATGAATTAACAGAACACAGAGCAGTTTCTCAGAAAGCTTCTTTCCAGTTTTGAACCGAAGATATTTCCTTTTTCACCATAGCCCTCTATGGGCTTCCAAATATCCCTTTGCCAATTCCACAAGAACAGCCTTAGCGAAAGGCTTCTTGAAGGGAAAGATGTAACTCTGTGAGATGAATTAACAGAACACAGAGCAGTTTCTCAGAAAGCTTCTTTCCAGTTTTGAACCGAAGATATTTCCTTTTTCACCATAGCCCTCTATGGGCTTCCAAATATCCCTTTGCCAATTCCACAAGAACAGCCTTAGCGAAAGGCTTCTTGAAGGGAAAGATGTAACTCTGTGAGATGAATTAACAGAACACAGAGCAGTGTCTCAGAAAGCTTCTTTCCAGTTTTGAACGGAAGATATTTCCTTTTTCACCATAGCCCTCTATGGGCTTCCAAATATCCCTTTGCCAATTCCACAAGAACAGCCTTAGCGAAAGGCTTCTTGAAGGGAAAGATGTAACTCTGTGAGATGAATTAACAGAACACAGAGCAGTTTCTCAGAAAGCTTCTTTCCAGTTTTGAACGGAAGATATTTCCTTTTTCACCATAGCCCTCGATGGGCTTCCAAATATCCCTTTGCAAATTCCACAAGAACAGCCTTAGCGAAAGGCTTCTTGAAGGGAAAGATGTAACTCTGTGAGATGAATTAACAGAACACAGAGCAGTTTCTCAGAAAGCTTCTTTCCAGTTTTGAACGGAAGATATTTCCTTTTTCACCATAGCCCTCTATGGGCTTCCAAATATCAATTTGCCAATTCCACAAGAACAGCCTTAGCGAAAGGCTTCTTGAAGGGAAAGATGTAACTCTGTGAGATGAATTCACAGAACACAGAGCAGTTTCTCAGAAAGCTTCTTTCCAGTTTTTTCTGAGGATACTTTCTTTTCCCCCATAGCCCTGAACTGGCTTTGAAATATCACTTTGCAAATTCCACAAGAACAGTCTTATCGAAAGGTTTCTTGAGGGGAAATCTGTAATTCTGTGAGATGAATTAACAGAACACAAAGCAGTTTCTCAGAAAGCTTCTTTTCAGTTTTGAACGGAAGATATTTCCTTTTTCACCATAGCCCTCTATGGGCTTCCAAATATCCCTTTGCCAATTCCACAAGAACAGCCTTAGCGAAAGGCTTCTTGAAGGGAAAGATGTAACTCGGTGAGAGGAATTAACAGAACACAGAGCAGTTTCTCAGAAAGCTTCTTTCCAGTTTTGAACGGAAGATATTTCCTTTTTCACCATAGCCCTCTATGGGTTTCCAAATATCCCTTTGCCAATTCCACAAGAACTGTCTTAGCGAAAGGCTTCTTGAAGGGAAAGATGTAACTCTGTGAGATGAATTAACAGAACACAGAGCAGTTTCTCAGAAAGCTTCTTTCCATCTTTTATCTAGGATATTTCCTTTTTCACCATAGCCTTCTACGGGCTTCAAATATCGCTTTGCAAATTCCACAAGAACAGTCTTAGCAAAAGGATTCTTGAGGGAAAAGCTGTTATTCTGTGAGATGATTTAAGAGAACACAAAGCAGTTTCTCAGAAAGCTTCTTTCCACTTTTATCTGGGGATATTTTGTTTTTCACCATAGTACTCCACGGGCTTCCAAATATCACTTTGCAAATTCCGCTAGAAGAGTCTTAGAGAAAGGCTTCTTGAAGGGAAAGATGTAACTCTGTGAGATGAATTAACAGAACACAGAGCAGTTTCTCAGAAAGCTTCTTTCCAGTTTTGAACGGAGGATATTTCCTTTTTCACCATAGCCCTCTATGGGCTTCCAAATATCCCTTTGCCAATTCCACAAGAACAGCCTTAGCGAAAGGCTTCTTGAAGGGAAAGATGTAACTCTGTGAGATAAATTTACAGAACACAGAGCAGTTTCTCAGAAAGCTTCTTTCCAGTTTTGAACGGAAGATATTTCCTTTTTCACCATAGCCCTCCATGGGCTTCCAAATATCACTTTGCAAATTCCACAAGAACAGTATTAGCGATTGGTTTCTTGAGGGGAAAGCTGTAACTCTGTGAGATGAATTCACAGAATACAAAGTAGTTTCTCAGAAAGCTTCTTTCCAGTTTTTATCTGAGGATATTTCCTTTTTCACCATAGCCCTCCATGGGCTTCCAAATATCACTTTGCAAATTCCACAAGAACAGTCTTAGCAAAAGGCTTCTTGAGGGGAAAGCTGTAACTCTGTGAGATGAATTAACAGAACACAAAGCAGTTTCTCAGAAAGCTTCTTTCCAGTTTTTATCTGAGGATATTTCCTTTTTCACCATAGCCCTCCATGGGCTTCCAAATATCACTTTGCAAATTACACAAGAACAGTCTTAGCAAAAGGCTTCTTGAGGGGAACGCTGTAACTCTGTGAGATGAATTCACAGATAAAAAAAGAAGTTTCTCAGAAACCTTCTTTCCAGTTTTTAACTGAAGGTATTTACTTTTTCACCATAGCCCTCTATGGGCTTCCAAATATCCCTTTGCCAATTCCACAAGAACAGCCTTAGCGAAAGGCTTCTTGAAGGGAAAGATGTAACTCTGTGAGATGAATTCACAGAACACAGAGCAGTTTCTCAGAAAGCTTCTTTCCAGTTTTTATCTGTGGATATTTCCCTTTTCACCATAGCCCTCTATGGGCTTCCAAATATCCCTTTGCCAATTCCACAAGAACAGCCTTAGCGAAAGGCTTCTTGAAGGGAAAGATGTAACTCTGTGAGATGAATTAACAGAACACAGAGCAGTTTCTCAGAAAGCTTCTTTCCAGGTTTGAACGGAAGATATTTCCCTTTTCACCATAGCCCTCTATGGGCTTCCAAATATCCCTTTGCCAATTCCACAAGAACAGCCTTAGCGAAAGGCTTCTTGAAGGGAAAGATGTAACTCTGTGAGATGAATTAACAGAACACAGAGCAGTTTCTCAGAAAGCTTCTTTCCAGTTTTGAACGGAAGATATTTCCTTTTTCACCATAGCCCTCTATGGGCTTCCAAATATCCCTTGGCCAATTCCACAAGAACAGCCTTAGCGAAAGGCTTCTTGAAGGGAAAGATGTAACTCTGTGAGATGAATTAACAGAACACAGAGCAGTTTCTCAGAAAGCTTCTTTCCAGTTTTCATCTGTGGATATTTTCTTTTTCCCCACAGTCCTCCATTGGTTTCCAAATATTAATTTGCAAATTCTACAAGAACAGTCTTAGTGAAAGGTTTCTTGAGGTGAAAGATGTAACTCTGTGAGATGAATTAACAGAACACAGAGCAGTTTCTCAGAAAGCTTCTTTCCAGTTTTGAACGGAAGATATTTCCTTTTTCACCATAGCCCTCTATGGGCTTCCAAATACCCCTTTGCCAATTCCACAAGAACAGCCTTAGCGAAAGGCTTCTTGAAGGGAAAGATGTAACTCTGTGAGATGAATTAACAGAACACAGAGCAGTTTCTCAGAAAGCTTCTTTCCAGTTTTGAACTGAAGATATTTTCTTGCTCACCATAGGCCTCTATGGGCTTGTAAATCTCCCTTTGCAAATTCCACAGAACATCTTAGTGAACAAATTCTAGAGGGGAAAGCTGTAACTCTGTGAGATGAATTAACAGAACACAGAGCAGTTTCTCAGAAAGCTTCTTTCCAGTTTTGAACGGAAGATATTACCTTTTTCACCATAGCCCTCTATGGGCTTCCAAATATCACTTTGCCAATTCCACAAGAACAGCCTTAGCGAAAGGCTTCTTGAAGGGAAAGATGTAACTCTGTGAGATGAATTAACAGAACACAGAGCAGTTTCTCAGAAAGCTTCTTTCCAGTTTTGATCGGAAGATATTTCCTTTTTCACCATAGCCCTCTATGGGCTTCCAAATATCACTTTGCCAATTCCACAAGAACAGCCTTAGCGAAAGGCTTCTTGAAGGGAAAGATGTAACTCTGTGAGATGAATTAACAGAACACAGAGCAGTTTCTCAGAAAACTTCTTTCCATTTTTTATCTGAGGATATTTTATTTTCACCATAGCACTCCATGGGCTTCGAAATATCACTTACTATTTCCACAAAACAGTCTTAGTGAACAGCTACTTGAGGGGAGAGCGGTATCTCTGTGAGATGAATTCACAGATCACAAAGATATTTCTCAGAAAGCTTCTTTCCAGTTTTTATCTGAGGACATTTTCTTTTTCACCATAGCCCTCTATGTGCTTCCAAATATCACTTTGCAAATTCCACAAGAACAGTCTTAGCGAACGACTTCTTGAGGGGAAAGCTGTAACTCTGTGAGATGAATTAACAGAACACAAAGCAGTTTCTCAGAAAGCTTCTTTCCAGTTTTTATCTGAGGACATTTCCGTTTTCACCATATCCCTCTATGGGCTTCCAAATATCCCTTTGCCAATTCCACAAGAACAGCCTTAGCGAAAGGCTTCTTGAAGGGAAAGATGTAACTCTGTGAGATGAATTAACAGAACACAGAGCAGTTTCTCAGAAAGCTTCTTTCCAGTTTTGAACGGAAGATATTTCCTTTTTCACCATAGCCTTCTTTGGGCTTCCAAATATCCCTTTGCCAATTCCACAAGAACAGCCTTAGCGAAAGGCTTCTTGAAGGGAAAGATGTAACTCTGTGAGATGAATTAACAGAACACAGAGCAGTTTCTCAGAAAGCTTCTTTCCAGTTTTTATTTGAGGATATTTCCTTTTCACCAGAGCCCTCCATGGGCTTCCAAATATCCCTTTGCAAATTCCACAAGAACAGACTTAGCGAAAGGCTTCTTGAAGGGAAAGATGTAACTCTGTGAGATGAATTAACAGAACACAGAGCAGTTTCTCAGAAAGCTTCTTTCCAGTTTTGAACGGAAGATATTTCCTTTTTCACCATAGCCCTCCATGGGCTTCCAAATATCCCTTTGCAAATTCCACAATAACAGACTTAGCGAACGACTTCTGGAGGCTTAAGCTGTAACTCCGTGAGTGAAAGTCACCCATCACAAAGCAGTTTCTAAGAAAGCTTCTTTCCAGTTTTTATCTGAGGATACTTTCTTTTTCACCATAGCCCTCCACGAGCTTCCAAATATCACCTTGCAAATTCGACAAGAACACTCTTAGCGAACGGATCTTAGAGGGGAGCGGTGTAACTCTTGAGATGAATTCACAGATCACAAAGTAGTTTCTCAGAAAGCTTCTTTCCAGTTTTAATCTGAGGATATATCCCTTTTTACAATAGCCCTCCCTGGGCTTCCAAATATCACTTTGCAAATTCTACAAGAACCGTCTTAGCGAACGATTTCTGGAGCTGAAAGCTGTAACTCTGTGAGGTGAATTCACAGAGCACAAAGCAGTTTCTCAGAAGGCCTCTTTACAGTTTTTATCTGAGGAAATTTTCTTTTTTCCCATAGCCCTCCATGGGCTTGCAAATATCACTTTGCAAATTCCACAAGAAGTCTTAACGAAAGGCTTCTTGAGGGAAAAGCTGTGACTCTGTGAGATGAATCCACAGATCACAAAGCTGTTTCTCAGAAATCTTCTTTCTAGTTTTAATCTGAGGATATTTTCTGTTTCCCCATAGCCCTCTATGGTCTTCCAAATATCACTTTGGAAATTCCACAAGAACAGACTTAGCGAACATCTTCTTGAAGGGAATGCTGTAACTCTGTGAGATGAATTAACAGAACACAAAGCAGTTTCTCAGAAAGCTTCTTTCCAGTTTTTATCTGAGGATATTTCCCTTTTCACCATAGCTCTCCATGGGCTTCCAAATATCACTTTGCAAATTCCACAAGAACAGTCTTAGTGAACAGATTCTTAGGGGGAAATCTGTAACTCTGTGAGATGAATTCATATATCATAAAGAAGTTTCTCAGAAAGCTTCCTTCCAGTTTTTATCTGAGGATATTTCCTTTTTCACCCTAGCCTCTATGGGCTTCCAAATATCACTTTGCAAATTCCACAAGAACAGACTTAGCAAAAGCCTTCTTGAAGAGAAAGCTGTATCTCTGTGACATGATTTCACAGACCATAAAGAAGTTTTTCACAAAGCTTCTTTCCAGTTTTGAACGGAAGATATTTCCTTTTTCACCATAGCCCTCTATGGGCTTCCAAATATCCCTTTGCCAATTCCACAAGAACAGCCTTAGCGAAAGGCTTCTTGAAGGGAAAGATGTAACTCTGTGAGATGAATTAACAGAACACCGAGCAGTTTCTCAGAAAGCTTCTTTCCAGTTTTGAACGGAAGATATTTCCTTTTTCACCATAGCCCTGTATGGGCTTCCAAATATCCCTTTGCCAATTCCACAAGAACAGCCTTAGCGAAAGGCTTCTTTAAGGGAAAGATGTAACTCTGTGAGATGAATTAACAGAACACAGAGCAGTTTCTCAGAAAGCTTCTTTCCAGTTTTGAACGGAAGATATTTCCTTTTTCACCATAGCCCTCTATGGGCTTCCTAATATCCCTTTGCCAATTCCACAAGAACAGCCTTAGCGAAAGGCTTCTTGAAGGGAAAGATGTAACTCTGTGAGATGAATTAACAGAACACAGAGCAGTTTCTCAGAAAGCTTCTTTCCAGTTTTGAACGGAAGATATTTTCTTTTTCACCATAGCCCTCCATGGGCTTCCAAATATCCCTTTGCCAATTCCACAAGAACAGCCTTAGCGAAAGGCTTCTTGAAGGGAAAGATGTAACTCTGTGAGATGAATTAACAGAACACAGAGCAGTTTCTCAGAAAGCTTCTTTCCAGTTTTTATCTTAGGTTATTTTCCTTTTCACCAAGCCCTCTATGGGCTTCCAAATATCACTTTGCAAATTCCACAAGAACAGTCTTAGAGAACGGCTTCTTGAGGGAATAGCTGCAACTCTGTGAGAGGAACTCACAGAACACAAAGTACTTTCTCAGAAAGCTTCTTTCCAGTTTTTTTCTGATGATATTTTCTTTTTCACCATGGCCCTCTATGGTCTTCCAAATATCACTTTGCAAATTCCACAAAAACAGTCTCAGCGAACGGCTTCTGGAAGGGAAAGCTGTAACTCTGAGAGATGAATTCACAGAATACAAAGTAGTTTCTCAGAAAGCTTCTTTCCAGTTTTTATCTGAGGATATTTCCTTTTCACCATAGCCCTCTATGGGCTTCCAAATATCTCTTTACAAATTAAACAACAACAGTCTTAGCGAACGGCTTCTGGAGGGTAAAGCTGTAACTCTGTGAAATGAATTCACAGAACACAAAACAGTTTCTCAGAAAGCTTCTTTATAGTTTTTTTCTGAGGACTTTCCATTTACACCATAGCCCTCCATGGCCTTCCAAGTATCACTTTACAAATTCCACAAGAACAGTCTTAGCGAACGGCTTCTTGAGGGGTAAGCTGTTACCCTGTGAGATGAATTCACAGATCACAAAGCAGTTTCTCAAAAAGCTTCTTTCCAGTTTTTATCATACGATATTTTCTTTTTCCACATAGCCCTCCTTGGGCTTCCAAATATCACTTTGCAAATTCCACAAGAACAGTCCTAGCGAAAGTCTTCTTAACGGGAAGTTGTAACTCTGTGAGATGAATTCACACATCACAAAGAAGTTTCTCAGAAAGTTTCTTTCCAGTTTTTATCTGAGGATATTTCCCTTTTCACCTTACTCCTCCATGGACTTCCAAATATCACTTTGCAAATACCACAAGAATATTTTGAGCGAATGGCTTTTTGAGGGGAAAGATGTAACTCTGTGAGATGAATTAACAGAACACAGAGCAGTTTCTCAGAAAGCTTCTTTCCAGTTTTGAACGGAAGATATTTCCTTTTTCACCATAGCCCTCTATGGGCTTCCAAATATGCCTTTGCCAATTCCACAAGAACAGCCTTAGCGAAAGGCTTCTTGAAGGGAAAGATGTAACTCTGTGAGATGAATTAACAGAACACAGAGCAGTTTCTCAGAAAGCTTCTTTCTAGTTTTGAACGGAAGATATTTCCTTTTTCACCATAGCCCTCTATGGGCTTCCAAATATCCCTTTGCAAATTCCACAAGAACAGCCTTAGCGAAAGGCTTCTTGAAGGGAAAGATGTAACTCTGTGAGATGAATTCACAGAACACAAAGCAGTTTCTCAGAAAGCTTCTTTCCAGTTTTTTCGGAAGATATTTCCTTTTTCACCATAGCCCTCTATGGGCTTCCAAATATCACTTTGCAAATTCCACAAGAACAGTCTTAGCGAAAGGCTTCTTGAGGGGAAAGCTGTAACTCTGTGAGATGAATTCACAGAACACAAAGCAGTTTCTCAGAAAGCTTCTTTCCAGTTTTAAGCGGAAGATATTTCCTTTTTCACCATAGCCCTCTATGGGCTTCCAAATATCACTTTGCCAATTCCACAAGAACAGCCTTAGCGAAAGGCTTCTTGAAGGGAAAGATGTAACTCTGTGAGATGAATTCACAGAACACAAAGCAGTTTCTCAGAAAGCTTCTTTCCAGTTTTGAACGGAAGATATTTCCTATTTCACCATAGCCCTCTATGGGCTTCCAAATATCACTTTGCCAATTCCACAAGAACAGCCTTAGCGAAAGGCTTCTTGAAGGGAAAGATGTAACTCTGTGAGATGAATTCACAGAACACAAAGCACTTTCTCAGAAAATTTCTTTCCAGTTTTTAACAGAGGCTATTTCCTTTATCAACATAGCCCTTTATGGGCTTCCAAATATCACTTTGCAAATTCCACAAGAACAGTCTTACCGAAAGGTTTATTTAGGGGAAATTTGTAACGCTGTGAGAAGAATTAACGGAACACAAAGCAGTTTCTCAGAAAGCTTCTTTCTAGTTTTTAACGGAAGAAATTTCCTTTTTCAGCATAGCCCTCGATGAGCTTCCAAATATCACTTTGCGAATTCCACAAGAACAGTCTTAGCGAAAGGCTTCTAGGGAAAAAGCTGTAACTCTGAGATGAGTAAACAGAGCAAAAAGCAGTCTCTCAGAAAGCTTCCTTCAAATTTTTAACTGAAGATATTTCCTTTTTCACCATAGCCCTCTATGGGCTTCCAAATATCACTTTGCCAATTCCACAAGAACAGCCTTAGCGAAAGGCTTCTTGAAGGGAAAGATGTAACTCTGTGAGATGAATTAACAGAACACAGAGCAGTTTCTCAGAAAGCTTCTTTCTAGTTTTGAACGGAAGATATTTCCTTTTTCACCATAGCCCTCTATGGGCTTCCAAATATCCCTTTGCCAATTCCACAAGAACAGCCTTAGCGAAAGGCTTCTTGAAGGGAAAGATATAACTCTGTGAGATGAATTAACAGAACACAGAGCAGTTTCTCAGAAAGCTTCTTTCCAGTTTTGAACGGAAGATATTTCCTTTTTCACCATAGCCCTCTATGGGCTTCCAAATATCCCTTTGCCAATTCCACAAGAACAGCCTTAGCGAAACGCTTCTTGAAGGGAAAGATGTAACTCTGTGAGATGAATTAACAGAACACAGAGCAGTTTCTCAGAAAGCTTCTTTCCAGTTTTGAACGGAAGATATTTCCTTTTTCACCATAGCCCTCTATGGGCTTCCAAATATCCCTTTACCAATTCCACAAGAACAGCCTTAGCGAAAGGCTTCTTGAAGGGAAAGATGTAACTCTGTGAGATGAATTAACAGAACACAGAGCAGTTTCTCAGAAAGCTTCTTTCCAGTTTTGAACGGAAGATATTTCCTTTTTCACCATAGCCCTCTATGGGCTTCCAAATATCCCTTTGCCAATTCCACAAGAACAGCCTTAGCGAAAGGCTTCTTAAAGGGAAACATGTAACTCTGTGAGATGAATTAACAGAACACAGAGCAGTTTCTCAGAAAGCTTCTTTCCAGTTTTGAACGGAAGATATTTCCTTTTTCACCATAGCCCTCTATGGGCTTCCAAATATCCCTTTGCCAATTCCACAAGAACAGCCTTAGCGAAAGGCTTCTTGAAGGGAAAGATGTAACTCTGTGAGATGAATTAACAGAACACAGAGCAGTTTCTCAGAAAGATTCTTTCCAGTTTTTATCTGAGGATAATTTGTTTTCCCCATAGTCCTCTAAGGGCTTCCCATTTCACTTTGCCAATTCCACAAGAACAGCCTTAGCGAACGGCTTCTTGAAGGGAAAGATGTAACTCTGTGAGATGAATTAACAGAACACAGAGCAGTTTCTCAGAAAGCTTCTTTCCAGTTTTGAACGGAAAATATTTCCTTTTTCACCATAGCCCTCTATGGGCTTCCAAATATCCCTTTGCCAATTCCACAAGAACAGCCTTAGCGAAAGGCTTCTTGAAGGGAAAGATGTAACTCTGTGAGATGAATTAACAGAACACAGAGCAGTTTCTCAGAAAGCTTCTTTCCAGTTTTGATCGAAAGATATTTCCTTTTTCACCATAGCCCTCTATGGGCTTCCAAATATCCCTTTGCCAATTCCACAAGAACAGCCTTAGCGAAAGGCTTCTTGAAGGGAAAGATGTAACTCTGTGAGATGAATTAACAGAACACAGAGCAGTTTCTCAGAAAGCTTCTTTCCAGTTTTGAACGGAAGATATTTCCTTTTTCACCATAGCCCTCTATGGGCTTCAAAATATCCCTTTGCCAATTCCACAAGAACAGCCTTAGCGAAAGGCTTCTTGAAGGGAAAGATGTAACTCTGTGAGATGAATTAACAGAACACAGAGCAGTTTCTCAGAAAGCTTCTTTCCAGTTTTGAACGGAAGATATTTCCTTTTTCACCATAGCCCTCGATGGGCTTCCAAATATCCCTTTGCCAATTCCACAAGAACAGCCTTAGCGAAAGGCTTCTTGAAGGGAAAGATGTAACTCTCTGAGATGAATTAACAGAACACAGAGCAGTTTCTCAGAAAGCTTCTTTCCAGTTTTGAACGGAAGATATTTCCTTTTTCACCATAGCCCTCTATGGGCTTCCAAATATCCCTTTTCCACTTCCACAAGAACAGCCTTAGCGAAAGGCTTCTTGAAGGGAAAGATGTAACTCTGTGAGATGAATTAACAGAACACAGAGCAGTTTCTCAGAAAGCTTCTTTCCAGTTTTGAACGGAAGATATTTCCTTTTTCACCATAGCCCTCTATGGGCTTCCAAATATCCCTTTGATAATTCCACAAGAACAGCCTTAGCGAAAGGCTTCTTGAAGGGAAAGATGTAACTCTGTGAGATGAATTAACAGAACACAGAGCAGTTTCTCAGAAAGCTTCTTTCCAGTTTTGAACGGAAGATATTTCCTTTTTCACCATAGCCCACTATGGGCTTCCAAATATCCCTTTGCCAATTCCACAAGAACAGCCTTAGCGAAAGGCTTCTTGAAGGGAAAGATGTAACTCTGTGAGATGAATTAACAGAACACAGAGCAGTTTCTCAGAAAGCTTCTTTCTAGTTTTGAACGGAAGATATTTCCTTTTCACCATAGCCCTCTATGGGCTTCCAAATATCCCTTTGCCAATTCCACAAGAACAGCCTTAGCGAAAGGCTTCTTGAAGGGAAAGATGTAACTCTGTGAGATGAATTAACAGAACACAGAGCAGTTTCTCAGAAAGCTTCTTTCTAGTTTTGAACGGAAGATATTTCCTTTTTCACCATAGCCCTCTATGGGCTTCCAAATATCCCTTTGCCAATTCCACAAGAACAGCCTTAGCGAAAGGCTTCTTGAAGGGAAAGATGTAACTCTGTGAGATGAATTAACAGAACACAGAACAGTTTCTCAGAAAGCTTCTTTCCAGTTTTGAACGGAAGATATTTCCTTTTTCACCATAGCCCTCTATGGGCTTCCAAATATCCCTTTGCCAATTCCACAAGAACAGCCTTAGCGAATGGCTTCTTGAGGGGAAAGATGTAACTCCGTAAGATTAATTAACAGAACACAAAGCAGTTTCTCAGAAAGCTTCTTTTCTGTTTTTATCCTAGGATATTTCCTTTTTCCCCATAGCCGTCTACGGGCTTCCAAATATCACTTTGCAAATTTCACAAGAAGAGTCTTAGTGAACCGCTTCTTGAGGGGAATGCTGTAATTCTGTGGGTTGAATTAACCGAACATAAACCAGTTTCTCAGAAAGCTTCTTTCTAGTTTTTAACGGAAGAAATTTCCTTTTTCAGCATAGCCCTCGATGAGCTTCCAAATATCACTTTGCGAATTCCACAAGAACAGCCTTAGCGAAAGGCTTCTTGAAGGGAAAGATGTAACTCTGTGAGTTGAATTAACAGAACACAGAGCAGTTTCTCAGAAAGCTTCTTTCCAGTTTTGAACGGAAGATATTTCCTTTTTCAGCATAGCCCTCGATGAGCTTCCAAATATCACTTTGCGAATTCCACAAGAACAGTCTTAGCGAAAGGCTTCTAGGGAAAAAGCTGTAACTCTGAGATGAGTAAACAGAGCAAAAAGCAGTCTCTCAGAAAGCTTCCTTCAAATTTTTAACTGAAGATATTTCCTTTTTCACCATAGCCCTCTAAGTGTTTCCAAAATCACTTTGCAAACTCCACAAGAACAGTCTTAGCGAAAGGATTCTTCAGGGGAAAGCTGTAACTCTGTGAGATGAATTTACAGATCACAAAGAAATTTCTCAGAAAGCTTCTTTCTCACTTTTATCGGAGGATATTTCCTTTTTCATCATAGCCCTCAATGGGCTTCCAAATATCACTTTGAAAATTCCACAAGAACAGTCTTAGCGAAAGGCTTCTTCAGGGGAATGCTGTAACTCTGTGAGATGAATTAACAGAACACAAAGCAGTTTCTC
>JABBCR010001521.1:0-27148 GCA_014849445.1 Cercopithecus mona
CCATAGTCTTCAATGCTCCAAAATATTACTTTTTCAGTTTTACAGGAACAGTGTTCAAACATTGCCTTATGAGGAAGGAGGTATAACTCCCTGAGTGGAATGCACACATCCAACACAGTTTCTCAGAAAGCTTCTGTCCAGTTTTATCTGAAGATGTCTCCTTTTCAACCATAGGCCTGAATGTGCTTCCGAAGGTCCCTTTGCAGATCCGTCCATAATGGAGTTTTCAAATGGTGTAAAATAAGGAAAGTTTTATCTTTGTGAGATGAATAATAATATCTCTCACAAAACAGTTTCACAGAAATCTTCTTTCCAGTTTTTGTGTGAGGATATTTCCTTTTACACCATAGCTGTCCCTATACTCTTGACTGTCCCTTGGTAGCTTCTTCTCCTAAAGGGATTCCCCACTCCTTTCTGAGAAGAAAAGTATAATTCTGTGAGTGCAATGCACACGTCACAAATTATCTCCTCGGTAAGCTTCTCCCAGTTTCTATCTGAAGGTATCTCCTTTTTCACTGTAAGCCTCAAAGGGCTCCCCAATATCCCTTCGCAGACTAAACAAAAAAGGTGTTCGAATACTGTTCAATGAAAAGAGAAGCTTAACTGTGTGAGCGGAATTCATGTGACAGAGAATGATTTCACAGAAAGCTTCCTTCTGGTTTCTATCTGAGGTTATTTTTTTTCAGAATATTCCTAACAACGTTCCAAAATATCCTTTCTCAGATTCCACAGAAACAGTGATTTCAAGCTGCTCAATCCAAAGAATGATTTAATTCTCTGATATGAATACAAATATCACATAAGAGTTGCTCAGAAATCATCTCTCCAATTTTCAATGGAAGACATTTCCGTGCTCACCACAGGCCTCTAGTCACCACTTCATATCCCTTCACAGAATCCTCAAAGACAGACTTTCCAAACTGGGAAATGTAGAGTAAGATGTAACTCTGTGTTAACGGAATGGACATGTCAGAGAGCAGTTTCTTGGAATGCTTCTTTTTGAGTTTTATTTGACGACATTTCACTTTTCATCACATTCTTCAATGTGTTCCGAATATAACTTTTTTAGTTTTACAGAAACAGTGCTCAAACAGTGCTTTATGAGAAAAAAGGTATAACTCCCTGAGTGGAATGCACGTATCACCAATCAGTTTCTCAGAGACTTTTCTCCAGTTTTTATCTGACGAAATTTCCTTTTTCACTATAGGCCGGAATGTGTTCCTGAATATCCCTTTGTGGATCCATCCATGACAGAGTTTCCAAGCTGTGTAATGTAAAGAAAGCTTTATCTATGTGAGATGAATAAACATAGCAAAAAGCAGATTTACAGAAAGCTTTCTTCCAGTTTTTATCTGAAGATATTTCCTTTTTCACTGTAAGCCTCAAAGTGCTCCTGAATATCCCTTCACAAGCTAAACATAAACAGGGTTACAAAACTGCTCAATGAAAAGAGAGGCTTAACTGAGTGAGAGGAAATAAGAAGACACAGAGCAGTTTCACAGTAAGCTTTCTTCTGGATTTTACCTGAGGATATTTCTTTCTCCATATTCCAAGGAGCGTTCCCAAATGTTCTTCCTCAGATTCCACAAAAACAGTGATTTCAAAGTGCTCAATGAAAGAGGTTCTAAGATGAATACATACACAAAGCAGTTTCAGAAAGCTTCTCTCCAGTTTTCTGAAGATTTCCGCTCAAAGCCTGGCACTAAATATCCTCAAATTCTCAAAGACAGAGTTTCCAAACTGGGCAATATAAATGCTTTAACTCTGTGAAATGAATGCACATATCAGAGCAGTTTCAGAAAGCTTCTTTCTAGTTTTTGAGGATATTTCCTTTTCACCATAGTCTTCAATGCCTAAATATCCTTTTTTTTTAGACAGTGTTCAAACTGCTTATGAAAGAGTATAACTCTGAGTGAAATGCACATCACAAAGCAGTTTCTCAGAAAGCTTCTTTCCAGTTTTATCTGAAGATATTTCCTTTTCACCATAGGCCTGAATGTGCTGAATATCCCTTCACAGATTCCTCAAAGACAGTTTCCAAAACTGCTAATGAGAAAGAAAGTTTTATCTATGTGAGATGAATACACACATCACAAAGCAGTTTCAGAAAGCTTCTTTCCAGTTTTTGTCTGAGGATATTTCCTTTTCACCATAGCCATCTCCAATGTCCCTGTACTTTTTCTCCAAAAAGTGTTCAACTCTATGAGAGAAAGATAACTCTGAGTGGAATGCACACATCACAAAGCAGTTTCTCAGAAAGCTTCTTCCAGTTTTATCTGAAGATATTTCCTTTTCACCATAAGCCTCAAAGTGCTCCAATATCCCTTCACAGATTCCTCAAAGACAGAGTTTCAAAACTGTAAAGAAAGAAAGTTTTATCTATGTGAGATGAATAAATAATACACAAAGCAGTTTCACAGAAAGCTTCTTCCAGTTTTTGTCTGAGGATATTTCTTTTCACCATAGCATATCTCTCAATGTCCTTATCTTTTTTCCAAAAAGATTTCAATCATGAGAAGAAAAGTAACTCTGATGGAATGCACACATCACAAAGCAGTTCTCAGAAAGCTTCTCTCCAGTTTCTATCTGAAGATATTTCCTTTTCACCATAAGCCTCAAAGTGCTCCAATATCCCTTCAGCTAAACATAAACAGTGTTAGAAACTGCTCAATGAAAGAAGCTTAACTGTGAGTGGAATGCACACATCACAAAGCAGTTTCACAGAAAGCTTCTTCTGGTTTTATCTGAGGATATTTCCTTTTCACCATATTCACATTCCCAAGTGTCCTTTCTCAGGTTCAACAGAAAGAGTGATTTCAAATTGCTCAATCCCAGGAATGACTTAACTCTATGAGATGAATACACACATCACAAAGCAGTTTCTCAGAAAGCTTCTATCCAGTTTTAATCTAAAGATACCTACTTTTTCACCACAGGCCTGAATGTGCTCCAAATGTCCTTCTCAGATTCCAGAAACAGTGATTTCAAACTGCTCAATCCAAAGAATGATTTAACTCTACGAGATGAATACACATATCACAAAGCAGTTTCACAGAAAGCTTCTTTCCAGTTTTTGTCTGAGGCTATTTCCTTTTCACCATTCTCATATAATATCTTCCTTTTTCTCCAAAAGGGTTTCATGCTGTATGAGAAAGAGTATAACACTGTGAGATGAATACACACATCACAAAGCAGTGCCTCGAAAGCTCTCCAGTTTCTACCTGAATATATTTCCTTTTTCACAGTAAGCCTCAAAGCCCTCCCGAATATCCCTTCGCACGTTAAACATGAACAATGCAAGAAAACTGCTCAATGAAAAGAGAAGCTTAACTGAGTGAGAGGAATTCACACGACACAGAGCAGTTTCACAAAAAGATTCCTTCTGCTTTTTATCTGAGGATATTTCTTTTCCATATTCTAAGAGCTTCCAAATGTCCTTCTCAGATTCCACAGAAACAGTGATTTCAAACTGCTCAATCCAAAGAATGATTTAACTCTATGAGATGAATACACATCACAAAGCAGTTGCTCAGAAAGCTTCTCCAGTTTTCTGAAGACATTTCCTTTTCACCACAGGCCTCCAGGCGCCCACATAATATCCCTTCGCATATTCCTCAAAGACAGAGTTTCCATACTGGGCAAGTTGAGTAAGCTTTAACTCTGTGAAATGAATGCACATATCAGAGAGCAGTTTCTTGGAACGGTTTTTTCTCGGTTTTATTTGAGGATATTTCACTTTTTGCCATAACCTTCAATGCGCTCCAAAATATCATGTTTTCGGTTTTTCAGGAACAGTGTTCAAACACTACCTTATGAAAAAGGTATAACTCCTGAGTGGAATGCACATCACAAAGCAGTTTCTCAGAAAGCTTCTCTGCAGTTTTATCTGAAGATATTTCCTTTTCACCATAGGCCTGAATGTGATCCAATATCCCTTCGGATCCACATGACAGTTTCAAACTGCATAACGTAAAGAAAGCTTTATCTATGTGAGATGAATAAACATAGCAAAAAGCAGTTTCACAGAGGCATCTTTAGAGTTTTTATCTGAAGATATTTCCTTTTTCACCACAGTCCTGAATGTGCTCCTGAATATCCCTTCTTGGATCCCTCCATGAAACAGTTTCCAAGCTGCGCAATGTAAAGAAAGCTTAATCTATGTGAGCTGAATACATATCAGAGCAGTTTCAGAAAGCTTCTTCCAGTTTTATCTGAGGATATTTCCTTTTCACCATAGTCTTCAATGTGCTCCAATATCACTTTTCAGTTTTACAGGAACAGTGTTCAAACACTGCCTTATGAGAAAGAGGTATAACTCTGAGTGGAATGCACATCACAAAGCAGTTGCTCAGAAAGCTTCTCTCCAGTTTCTATCTGAAGATATTTCCGTTGTCACCATAAGCCTCAAAGTGCTCCCGAATATCCCTTCGCAAGCTAAACACAGTGTTAGAATACTGCTCAATGAAACGAGAAGCTTAAGTGTGGGAGTGGAATTCACACAACATGGAGCAGTTTCACAGAAAGCTTTTTCTGGTTTTTATTAGAGAATGTTTCTTTTTCAGCATATTCTAAGGAGCATTCCCAAATGTTCTGTCTCAGGTTTCACAGAAACAGTGATTTCAAACTGCTCAATACAAGAATGATTTAACTCTATGAGATGAATACGCATGTCACAAAGCAGTTGCTCAGAGAGTTTCTCCAGTTTTATCTGAGATATTTCCTTTTCACCATAGTCTTCAATGTGCTCCAATATCCCTTCCCTAATTCCTCAAAGACAGCATTTCTAAACTGGGTAATGTAGAGTAAGCTTTAACTCTGTGAAATGAATGCACATATCAGAGAGCAGTTACTTGATATGTTCTTTCTGGGTTTTATTTGAGGATATTTCACTTTTTGCCATAGTCTTCAATGGGCTTCGAGATTTCACCTTTTCGGTTTCACAGGAAGAGTGTTCAAACACTGCCTTATGAGAAAAAATGTGTAACTCCCTGAGTGGAATGCACACATCACAAAGCAGTTTCTCAGAAAGCTTCTTCCAGTTTTATCTGAAGATATTTTTTTCACCATAGCCTGAATGTGATCCTGAATATCCTTCAGATCCATCCATGACAGTTTCAAACTGTGTAATATAAAGAAAGCTTTACCTATGTGAGATGAATAAACATCAAAAGCAGTTTCACAGCTTCTTTCCAGTTTTATCTGAAGATATTTCCTTTTCACCATAGTCCTGAATGTGCTCCTGAATGTCCTTTGGATCCTTCATGACAAGTTTCCTGCTGAAAAGGGTTTATCTATGTGAGATGATTACACATATCAAGAGCAGTTTCACAGAAAGCTTCTTTCCAGTTTTTGTGTGAGGCTATTTCACTTTTCACCATAAGCTCAAAGTGCTCCTGAATATCCCTTCTCTCCAAAAGTTTCTCTGTATGAGAAAGAGTATAACACTGTGAGTGGAATGCTCACGTCACAAAGCAGTTCCTCGGAATGCTTCTCTCCAGTTTTGATCTGAACATATTTCCTTTTTCACCATAAGCCTCAAAGTGCTCCCGTATATCCCTTCATACGCTATACATGAGCAATGTTAGAAAACTGCTCCATGAAAAGGGAAGCTTAACTGAGTGAGAATTCATGACACAGTTTCAAAGATTCCTTCTGATTTTTATCAGAGGGTATTTCTTTTTCATCATATTCTTAAGAGCATTCCCAAATGTCCTTTCTCAGATTCCACTGAAAGAGTGATTTCAAACAGCTCAATCCAAAGAATGATTTAACACTATGAGATAAATACACACATCACAAAGCAGTTGCTCAGAAAGCTTCTCTCCAGTTTTCAATGGAAGACATTTCCTTTTCACCATAAGCCTCAAAGTGCTCCTGAATATCCCTTCAGAGATTCCTGAAAGACAGAATTTCCTAACTGCGAAATGTAGAGTCAGCTCTAACTCTGTGAAATGAATGCACATATCAGAGAGTAGTTTCTTGGAATGCTTCTTTGTGTGTTTTATTTGAGGATATTTCACTTTTCATGATACTCTTCAATGTGCAAAATATCCTTCAGTTTTACAGGAACAGTGTTCAAACACTGCCTTATGAGAAGAAAAGGTATAACTGTGAGTGGAATGCACACATCACAAGCAGTTTCTCAGAAAGCTTCTTCCAGTTTTATCTGAAGATATTTCTTTTCACCATTAGGCTCAAAGTGCTCCTGAATATCCCTTCAGATTCCTCAAGACAGAGTTTCAAACTGCATAATATAGAGAAAGTTTTACCTATGTGAGATGAATAAATATATCTATCACAAAGGAGTTTCACAAAATTCTTCTTTCAAGATTTTGTCTGTGGATATTTCCTTTTTCACCATAGGCCTGAATGTGCTCTCGAATGTCCCTTCAGATCCTCCATGACAGAGTTTCCAACTGCTAATGTAAAAGCTTTAACTCTATGTGAGATGAATACACATATCACAGAGCAGTTTCACAGAAAACTTCCTTCTGGATTTAACCTGAGGATATTTCCCTTTTCACCATAGGCGTCAATGTGCTCCCAAATGTCACTTGGTACCTTTTCTCAAAGGTTTCAATGAGAAGAGGTATAACACTGTGAGTGGAATACACATCACAAAGCAGTTTCAGAAAGCTTCTCCAGTTTTATCTGAAGATTTCCTTTTCACCATATTCTTAGCTCCCAAATGTCCTTTCTCAGATTCCACAGAAACAGTGATTTCAAACTGCTCAATGAAAAGAGAAGCTTAACTGTGAAATGAATACATATCAGAGCAGTTTCTGAAAGCTTCTCTCCAGTTTTATCTGAAGATATTTCCTTTTTTCCATATTCTAAGAGCATTCCCAAATGTCCTTCTCAGATTCCACAGAAACAGTGATTTCAAACTGCTCAATCCAAAGAATGATTTAACTCTATGAGATGAATACATATCAGAGCAGTTTCTGAAAGCTTCTTTCAGTTTTATCTGAAGATATTTCCTTTTCACCATAGCCTGAATGTGCTTAATGTCCTTCAGATTCCTCAAGACAGAGTTTCCAAACTAATATAAAAGTTTATCTATGTGAGATGAATAAATATATCATCACAAGCAGTTTCACAGAAAGCTTCTTTCTGGTTTTATCTGAGGATATTTCCTTTTTCCTCATATGGTGAATATCATATCTTTTTCAAAGGTTTCAAATCCTCTATGAGAAAAGGTATAACTCTGTGAGTGGAATGCACATCACAAAGCAGCTCAGAAAGCTTCTCTCCAGTTTTATCTGAAGATATTTCCTTTTCACCATAGCCTCAAAGTTGAATATCCCTTTCAGACTAAACATAAACAGTGTTAGAAAACTGCTCAATGAAAAGAGAAGCTTAACTGTGAGAGAATACTGACACATAGCAGTTTCACAGAAAGCTTCCTTTTTTATCTGATATTTCTTTTCACCATAAGCCTCAAAGTGCTCCTGAATATCCCTTCAGATTCCTCAAGACAGAGTTTCAAACTGCATAATACAAAGAAAGCTTTATCTATGAGATGAATACACATCACAAACCAGTTTCTCAGAAAGCTTCTCTCTAGTTTTTATCTGAAGTTATTTCCATTTTCAACATAGGCCTGAATGTGATCCTGAATATCCTTCAGATCCTCCATGACAGTTTCAAACTGTAATGTAATTAAAGTTTTATCTATGTGACATAAATACACATATCACAGAACAGTTTCACAGAAAGCTTCTTTCCGGTTTTTCTGAGGATATTTCCTTTTCACCATAGTCTTCAATGCTCTGAATATCCCTTGGTAGCTTTTTCTCCAAAAAGTTTCAAACTCTATGAGAAAAAAGAGTATAATCTGTGAGTGGAATGCACACATCACAAAGCAGCTCAGAAAGCTTCTCTCCAGTTTTATCTGAAGATATTTCCTTTTCACCATAAGCCTCAAAGTGCTCCTGAATATCCTTCAGACTAAACATAAACAGTGTTAGAAAACTGCTCAATGAAAAGAAGCTTAACTGTGAGAGGAATCACGACACATAGCAGTTTCACAGAAAGCTTCCTTCTGGTTTTATCTGAGGATATTTCCTTTTCACCATATTCTTAGCTCCCAAATGTCCTTCTCAGATTCCACAGAAACAGTGATTTCAAACTGCTCAATCCAAAGAATGATTTAACTCTGAGATGAATAAACATCACAAAGCAGTTGCTCAGAAAGCTTCTTCCAGTTTTCTGAAGATTTCCTTTTCACCATAGCCTGAATGTGCTCCCAAATGTCCTTCAGATCCTCCATGACAGAGTTTCCAAACTGAAAAGAGAGCTTTAACTCTGAAATGAATGCACATATCACAGAGCAGTTTCACAGAAAGCTTCTTTCTGGTTTTATTTGAGGATATTTCACTTTTCACCATAGTCTTCAATGCTCTGAATATCACTTTTTGGTTTTACAGAACAGTGTTCAAACACTGCCTTATGAGAAAAGAGGTATAACTCTGAGTGGAATACACATATCACAAAGCAGTTCTCAGAAAGCTTCTCTCCAGTTTTATCTGAAGATATTTCCTTTTCACCATAGGCCTGAATGTGCTCCCAAATGTCCTTCAGATCCTCCATGACAGAGTTTCAAACTGTAATGTAAAGTTTATCTATGTGAGATGAATAACATATCTAAAGCAGTTTCACAGAAAGCTTCTTTCCAGTATTAGTCTGAGGATATTTTCTTTTTCACCATACCCATGCATATGCTCCTGAATATCCCTTGGTAGCTTTTTCTCCAAAAAGTTTCAAACTCTATGAGAAAAAGGTATAACTCTGTGAGTGGAATGCACATCACAAAGCAGTTCTCAGCTTCTCTCCAGTTTCTATCTGAAGATATTTCCTTTTCACCATAAGCCTCAAAAGCTCCCAAATATCCTTCTTTGCTACTAAACAGTGTTAGAAAATGCTCAATGAAAAGAGAAGCTTAACTGTGAGAGAATTACACACACAGCAGTTTCACAGAAAGCTTCTTCTGGTTTTATCTGAGATATTTCTTTCCATATTCGCTTCCCAAATGTCCTTTCTCAGATTCCACAGAACAGTGATTTCAAACTGCTCAATCCAAAGAATGATTTAACTCTATGAGATGAATACACATCACAAAGCAGTTTCAGAAAGCTTCTCTCCAGTTTTCATCTGAAGATATTTCCTTTTCACCATAGGCCTGAATGTGCTCCAAATATCCTTTCAGATCCTCAAGACAGTTTCCAAACTGGAAAAGAGTGCTTTAACTCTGAAATGAATGCACATGTCAGAGAGCAGTTTCTTGGAAAGCTTCTTTCTGGTTTTATTTGAGGATATTTCACTTTTCCATAGTCTTCAATGCTCTGAATATCACTTTTTGGTTTTACAGAACAGTGTTCAAACACTGCCTTATGAGAAAAAGGTATAACTCTGAGTGGAATGCTTCTCTCCAGTTTTATCTGAAGATATTTCCTTTTCACCATAGGAAAGAATATTAACTCTATGAGATGAATACACATCACAAAGCAGTTCTCAGAAAGCTTCTCCAGTTTTATCTGAAGATATTTCCTTTTCACCATAAGCCTCCACTTAATATCCCTTCACAGATTCCTCAAAACAGTTTCCAAACTGGAAATGTAGAGAAGCTTTAACTCTGTGAAATGAATGCACATATCAGAGAGCAGTTTCTTGGAAGCTTCTTTCAGTTTTGTCTGAGGATATTTCTTTTCACCATAGTCTTCAATGCTCCAAAGATCACTTTTTGGTTTTACAAACAGTGTTCAAACACTGCCTTATGAGAAAGAGGTATAACTCTGAGTGGAATGCACACATCACAAAGCAGTTTCACAGAAAGCTTCTTTCCAGTTTTATCTGAAGATATTTCCTTTTCACCATAGTCTGAATGTGCTCCCAAATGTCCTTTCTCAGATTCCACAGAACAGTGATTTCAAACTGCTCAATGAAAAGAAAAGTTTATCTATGTGAGATGAATAAACACACAAAAACAGTTTCACAGCTTCTTTCCAGTTTTATGAAGATATTTCCTTTTCACCATAGTCTGAATGTGCTCCCAAATGTCCTTCAGATCCTCCATGACAGAGTTTCAAACTGTAATGTAAAGAAAGCTTTATCTATGTGAGATGAATAAACATCACAAACAGTTTCACAGAAAGCTTCTTTCCGGTTTTTATCTGAAGATATTTCCTTTTTCACCTGAATGTGCTTCCGAATGTCCTTCAGATCCTCCATGACAGAGTTTCAAACTGTAATGTAAAGTTTATCTAAATGAGATGAATACATATATCACAGAACACTTTCACAGAATGCTTCTCTCCTGTTTTTATCTGAGGCTATTTCCTTTTCACCATAGTCTTCAATGCTCTGAATATCACTTTTTGTTTTACAGAACAGTGTTCAAACTGCCTTATGAGAAAGAGGTATAACTGTGAGTGGAATGCACATCACAAAGCAGTTCTCAGAAAGCTTCTCTCCAGTTTTATCTGAAGATATTTCCTTTTCACCATAGGCCTGAATGTGCTCCCAAATGTCCTTTCTCAGATTCCACAGAAACAGTGATTTCAAACTGCTCAATGAAAAGAAGCTTAACTGTGTGAGATGAATTCACACATCACAAGCAGTTTCACAGAAAGCTTCTTCTGGTTTTATCTGATATTTCCTTTTCACATATTCTAAAGCTCCCAAATGTCCTTTCTCAGATTCCACAAAAACAGTGATTTCAAACTGCTCAATAAGAATGGTTTAACTCTATGAGATGAATACACATCAAAAAGCAGCTCAGAAAGCTTCTCTCCAGTTTTTCTGAAGATATTTCCTTTTCACCACAGGCCTCCAGTGCCAAATATCCCTTCAGATTCCTAAAGACAGTTTCCAAACTGCAATGAGAGAAGCTTAACTCTGTGAAATGAATGCACATATCAGAGAGCAGTTTCTTGGAAGCTTCTTCTGGTTTGAGGATATTTCACTTTTCACCATAGTCTTCAATGCTCAAATATCCTTTTTCAGTTTCCAACAGTGTTCAAACTGCCTTATGAGAAGAAAGGATAACTCTGAGTGGAATGCACATCACAAAGCAGTTTCTCAAGCTTCTCTCCAGTTTTTTCTGATATTTCCTTTTCACCATAGGCCTGAATGTGCTCCCAAATGTCCTTTGATCCATCCATAGGAGTTTCAAACTGCATAATGTAAAGAAAGTTTTAACTGAGATGAATACATACATCACAAAGCAGTTTCACAGAAAGCTTCTTTCAGTTTTTTCTGAGGATATTTCCTTTTCACCATAAGCCTCAAAGTGCTCCCAATGTCCTTTAGCTTTTTCCAAAGTTCAAATCCTCTATGAGAAAAAAAAACTCTGTGAGTGGAATGCACATCACAAAGCAGTTCCTCAGAAAGCTTCTCTCCAGTTTTTCTGAAGATATTTCCTTTTCACCATAAGCCTCAAAGTGCTCCCAATATCCTTCACAGGCTAAACATAGTTATACTCAATGAAAAGAGCTTAACTGTGAGTGGAATTCACATGACACAGAGCAGTTTCACAAGCTTCTTCCAGTTTTTACTGAGGATATTTCTTTTCATATTCTAAAGAGCTCCCAAATGTCCTTCAGATTCCAGAGAAACAGTGATTTCAAACTGCTCAATCCAAAGAATGATTTAAATCTGTGAGATGAATAAACACATCACAAAGCAGTTCTCAGCTTCTCTCCAGTTTTCAACAAGATATTTCCTTTTCACCAAGCCTCTGGCGCCACTTAATATCCTTCACAGATTCCTCAAAGACAGTTTCAAACTGGGCAAATAGAGTAAGTTCTCTGTGAAATGAATTACATATCAGAAGCAGTTTCTTGAAAGCTTCTTCTGGTTTTATTTGAGGATATTTCACTTTTCACCATAGTCTTCAATGCTGAAATATCACTTTTCAGTTTTACAGGAAGTGTTCAAACACTGCCTTATGAGAAAAGAGGTATAATTCCCTGAGTGGAATACACAGATCACAAAGCAGTTTCTCATAAATCTTCGTTCCAGTTTTTATCTGAAGTTATTTCCTTTTCACCATAGGCCTGAATGCTCCCAATGTCCTTCGTGATCTGTCCATGACAGAGTTTCCAAACTGTATACTGTAAACAAAGTTTTATCTTTGTGAGAGGAATATACGTATCTATCACAAAGCAATTTCACAGAAAGCTTCTTTTCAGTTTTGTCTGAGGATATTGCCTTTCTCACCATAGCCTAATACTCCAAATCCCTGTAGCTTTTCTCCAAAAGTTAATCCTCTATGAGAAGAAAAGGTATAACTCTGTGAGTGGAATGCACATCACAAAGCAGTTCTCAGAAAGCTTCTCTCTAGTTTCTATCTGAAGATATTTCCTTTTTCACCATAAACCTCAAAGCTCCGTATCCCTTTGATCTAAACAGTGTTAGAATACTGATCAATGAAAACTTTAGCTTAACTCTGTGAGTGGAATGCACATGACACAGAGCAGTTTCACAGAAAGTGTCCTTCTGGTTTTTATTGGAGGGTATTACCTTTTCAGCATATTCTTTAAGCGTTCCCAAATATCCTTTCCCAGGTTACACAGAAACAGTGATTTCAAACTGTTCAATCCAAAGAATGATTCAACTCTATGAGATGAACACACTCATCACAAAGGACTTGCTCTGAAAGCTTCTCTCCAGTTTTCATGAAGATTTCCTTCTCACCAGCCTCCAGCACCATAATATCCTTCAGAATCCTCAAAGACAGAGTTTCCAAACTGGGAAATGTAGAGTAAACTTTAACTCTCTGAAATGAATGTACATGTCAGAGAGCAGTTTCTTGGAATGCTTCTTTCCTAGTGTTATTTGACAGCATTTCACTTTTCACCATAGTCTTCCAGGTGCTCCAAAATATTACTTTTTTGGTTTTACAAGAACAGTGTTCAAACACTGCCTTATGAGGAAAGAGGTGTAACTCCCTGAGTGGAATGCATACATCACAAAGTAGTTTCTCAGAAACTTCTATCTAGTTTTTATCTGAAGAGATTTCCGTTTTCACCATAGGCCTGAAGGTGCTCCAAATGTCCTTCACAGATCCATCATGAGTTTCAAACTGCTAAATAAGAAAGTTTTAACTATGAGAGATGAATAAATATATCTAACACAAAGCAGTTTCACAGAAATCTTCTTTCCAGTTTTTGTCTGAAGATGTTTCCTTTTTCACCATAGTCTATACTAATGTCCTTGGTAGCTTTTCTCCAAAAGGATTCCCAATCCTCTATGAGAAGAAAAGGTATAACTCTGAGTGGAATACATCACAAAGCAGTCTCAGAAAGCTTCTCTCCAGTTTTATCTGAAGATATTTCCTTTTCACCATAAGCCTCAAAGCTCCGAATATCCCTTGCAGATTCAAAACAGTGTTAGAATACTGCTCAATGAAAAGAGAAGCTTTAACTCTGTGAGTGGAATTCATATCAGAAAGTTTCACAGAAAGCTTCCTTCTGGTTTTATCTGAGATATTTCTTTTCAGCATATTCTAAGAGCTCCCAAATGTCCTTTCTCAGATTCCACAGAAACAGTGATTTCAAACTGCTCAATACAACGAATGGTTGAATTCTATGAGATGAATACACACATCTCAAAGCAGTTGATCAGAAAACTTCTATCCAATTTTCATCATAAGACATTTCCTTGCTCACCATAAGCCTCCAGATGCAACTTAATATCCTTCAGAACCCTCAAAGACCAATTGGGAAATGTAGAGTAAGCTTTATCTCTGTGAAAAGAATGGACATGTCAGAGAACAGTTTCTTGAGGTGCTTCTTTATGTTTTTTATTGGACGACATTTCACTTTTTGCCATAGTCTTCAATGTGCTCCAAGCAGTTTCTCAATATCACTTTTTATCTGAATATTTCTTTTCACCATAGGCCTGAATGTGCTCCAATATCCTTCAGATCCATCCATGAGAGTTTCAAACTGCATAATGTAAGCTTTATCTATGTGAGATGAATAAACATAGCAAAAAGTAGTTTCACAGAAAGCTTCTTTCCAGTTTTTATCTGAAGATATTTCCTTTTTCACCACAGTCCTGAATGTGCTCCCGAATGTCCCTTCGTGGATCTGTCCATGAGAGTTTCCAAGCTGCATAATGTAAAGAAAGCTTTATCTATGTCAGATGATAACACATATCACAGAGAAGTTTCATAGAAAGCTTTCAGTTTTGTCTGAGATATTTCTTTTCACCATAGCATCAAATGCTCCAAATATCCTTTTCTTTTCTCCAAAAGGGGTTCCCTAATGCTGTATGAGAAGAGAGGTATAACCCTGTGAGTGGAATGCACCCGTCACAAACCAGTTCCTCAGAATGCTTATCTCCAGTTTCTGTCCGAACATAATTCCTTTTCCACCATAAGCCTCAAAGCACTCCTGAATATCCTTTCACAAGCTAAACATAAAAAGGGTTAGAGAACTGCTCAATGAAAACAGAGGCTTAACTGAGCGAGAGGAATTGAGATGATGTAGAGCAGTTTCACAGAAAGCTTCCTTCTGGATTTTATCTGAGGATATTTCTTTCTCCATATTCAAAGATGTTCTTCCTCATATTCCACAAAACAGTGATTTCAAACTGCTCAATCCAAAGAATAGTTTAAATCTATGAGGCGAATAGACACATCACAGAACAGTTGCTCAGAAAATTTCTCTCCAGTTTTCATCAGAAGACGTTTCCTTGCTCACCACAAGCCCCGTGTGCCACTTAATATCCCTTCACAGATTCCTCAAAGACAGAATTTCCAATCTGAGCAATGTAAAGTAAGCTTTAACTCTGTGAAATGAATGCACATATCAGAGACTAGTTTCTTGGAATGCTTCTGTCTGGGTTTTATTTGAGGATATTTCACTTTCCGCTATAGTCTTCAAGGTGCTCTGAAATATCACATTTTCGGTTTTACAGAAACAGTGTTCAAACACTGCCTTATGAGAAAAGAGGTATAACTCCCTGAGTGGAATGCACACATCACAAAGCAGTTTCTCAGAAAGCTTCTCTCCAGTTTTTATCTGAAGATATTTCCTTTTTCACCATAGGCATGAATGTGCTTCCGAATGTCCTGTCATATCCATGACAGAGTTTCAAACTGCATAAAATAAAGAAAGTTTTATCTATGTGATAAGAATAAACATATCTCTCACAAAGCAGTTTCACAGAAATCTTCTTTCCAGTTTTTGTCTGAGGACCTTTCCTTTTTCACCATAATCCTGAATGTCCTCCCGAATGTCCTTTTTTCTCCAAAAGGATTTCAATCCTCTATGAGAAAAAGGTATAACTCTGAGTGGAATGCACATCACAAAGCAGCTCCTCAGAAAGCTTCTCTACAGTTTCTATCTGAAGATATTTCCTTTTCTCCATAAGCCTCAAAGCGCTCCCGAATATCCCCTAGCTGACTAATCTAAAACAGTGTTAGAATACTGCTCAATGAAAACTGAAGCTTAACTGTACGAATGGAATTCACATGACACAGAGCAGTTTCACAGAATGTTTCCTTCCGGTTTTTATTGGAGGGTATTTCTTTTTCAGCATATTCTTTAGAGTATTCCCAAATCTCCTTTCTCAGTTTCCACAAAAGATTGATTTCGAACTGCTCAATCCCAAGAGTAATTTAACTCTATGAGATGAATACACACATCACAAAGCAGTTGCTCAGAAAGCTTCCCTCCAGTTTTATGAAGATGTTTCCTTTTCACCATAAGCCTCAAAGCTCCAAATGTCCTTCAGATTCCTCAAAGACAGAGTTTCCAAACTGGGCAACGTAGAGTAAGCTTCAACTCTGTGAAATGAATGTATATATTGGAGAGCAGTTCCTTGGAACGCTTCTCTCCCTGTTTTATTTGAGGATACTTCACTTTTTACCACAGTCTTCAATGCCCTCCAAAATATCACTGTTTTGCTTTTACAGGAACAGGGTTCAAACATTGCTTTATGAGAAAAGAGGTATAACTCCCTGAGTGGAATGCAGACATCACAAAGCAGTTTCTCTGAAATCTTCTCTCCAGTTTTTATCTGATTTTATTTCCTTTTTCACCATAATCCTTAATGTGCTCCCAAATGTCCCTTCACGTATCTCTAAATGACAGAGTTTCCAAGCTGCATAATGTAAAGAAAGCTTTATCTACGTGAGATGAATAAACATAGCAAAAACCACATTCACAAAAAGCTGCTTTCCAGTTTTTATATGATGATATTTCCTTTTTCACCATAGTCCTGAAGGTGCTCCCGATTGTCCTTTCTCAGTTTCCACAGAAACAGTGATTTCAAACTGCTCAATGAAAAAGAAGCTTAACTGTGTGAGATGAATACATGTATCACAGAACAGTTTTACAGAAAGCTTCTTTCCGGTTTTTGTCTGATGCTATTTCCCTTTTCAACATAGGCGTCAATATGCTCCCAAATATCCCTTGGTACCTTTCTCTCCAAAAGGGTTTCCCCGATGCTGTATGAGAAGAGAAGTATAACACTGTGAGTGGAATGCACACATCACAAAGCAGTTCCTTGGAAAGCTTCTCTCCAGTTTTCTCTGAACATATTTCCTTTTTCACCGTAAGCCTCAAAGCTCCAAATATCCTTCAGATTCCTCAAAGACAGAGTTTCAAACTGCTCAATGAAAAGATAACTATGAGCGAGAGGAATTCACACGACACTTGGCAGTTTCACAGAAAGCTTCCTTCTGGTTTTTATCTGAGGATATTTCTTTCTTCGTATAGTATAGAGCATTCCCAAATGTCCTTCCTCAGATTCCACAGAAATAGTGGTTTCTAACTGCTCAATACAAAGAATGGTTTAACTCTCTGATATGAATACACACATCACAAACTGTTTCTCAGAAAGCTTCTCTCCAGTTTTCTGAAGATATCCTTTCACCACAGGAGCAAATATCCTTCAGATTCCTCAAAGACAGAGTTTCAAACTGCAACAGTGCTTTTCTATTGAAATCAATGCACTCCAAAAATACTTTCATTTTTAGGAACCATCTTCAAATACTGCCTTATGAAAAAAGAAGTATAACTCCCTGAGTGCAATGTACACATCACAAAGTAGTTTCTCAGAATGCTTCTCTCCACTTTTTATCTGAAGATATTTCCATTTTCACCATAGTCCTGAATGTGTTCCCCAATGTCCCTTCATGGATCCTCAACAGAGTTTACAAGCTGCGTAATGTAAAGAAAGCTTTATCTATGTGAGATAAATACACATATCACAGAGCAGTTCCATAGAAAGCTTCTTTCCAGTTTTTGTCTGAGGATATTTTCTTTTCACCATAGCATCCATATACTCTGAATGTCCTTGGTAATTTCTCAAGGTTCCCCATCCTCTATGAGAAGAAGTATAACTCTGTGAGTGAATGCACACATCACAAAGCAGTCGAAAGCTTCTCTCCAGTTTCTATCTGAAGATATTTCCTTTTCACCATAAGCCTCAATGCTCAAATATCCTTCAGACTCAAAAAGAGTGTTAGAATACTGCTCAATGAAAAAGAAGTAACTTGTGAGTGGAATTCACATGACACAGAACAGTTTCACAGAAAGTTTCTTCTGGTTTTTTATCTGAGGTATTTCTTTTTCATATTCAGGTTCCCAAATGTCCTTTCTGATTCCACAGAAACAGTGATTTCAAACTGCTAATCAAGAATGATTTAACTCTATGAGATGAATACACATCACAAAGCAGTTTCTCAGAAAGCTTCTTTCCAGTTTTTATCTGATATTTCTTTTCACCACTCAATATGCTCCCAAATATCCTTGGACTTTTCTCCAGTTTATGCTGTATGAGAATAGAAGTATAACACTGTGAGTGGAATGCACACATCACAAAGCAGTTCCTCGGAAAGATTCTCTTCAGTTTCGGTCTGAACATATTTCCTTTTTCACCATAAACCTCAAAGCTCCAAATGTCCTTCATAGCTTTCATAAACAGTGTTTGAAAATTTCAATGAAAAAGAACTTTGAGAGAGGAATTCACACAGTAGTTTCACAGAAAGCTTCCCTCTGGTTTTATCTGAGATATTTCCTTTTCACCATAAGCCTCAAAGCTCCAAATGTCCTTCTCAGATTCCACAGAAAAGTGATTTCTGCTCAATCAAGAATGATTTAACTCTATGAGATGAATACATCACAAAGCAGTTTCTCAGAAAGCTTCTCTCCAGTTTTCTGAAGATATTTCCTTTTCACCATAAGCCTCAAAGCTCCAAATATCCTTCAGATTCTGACGTTTTACTCAACAGAAGTCTTTTCTTGAAACAATGCTCCAAAATCACTTTTCAGTTTTACAGGAACAGTGTTCGACCACTGCCTTATGAGAAAAGAGGTATAATTCTCTGAGTGGAATGCACACATCACAATGCAGTCTTTCAGACATCTGCTCTCCTGTTTTTATCTGAAGATATCTCCTTTTCACCATAGGCCTGAATGTGCTCCCAAATGTCCTTCAGATCCTCAACAGAGTTTCAAACTGCATAATGAAAGAAATTTTTCTATGAGATGAATAAACATATCATCACAGCAGTTTCAGAAAGCTTCTTTCCAGTTTTTGTCTGAGGATATTTCCTTTTCACCATAGCATCCATATACTCTGAATGTCCTTGGTAATTTCTCAAGGTTCCCCATCCTCTATGAGAAGAAAGATATAACTCTGTGAGTGAATGCACACATCACAAAGCAGTCGAAAGCTTCTCTCCAGTTTCTATCTGAAGATATTTAGTTTATCACCATAAGCCTCAAAGTGCTACCTAATATCTCTTCGCAGACTAAACAGAAACAGTGTTAGAATACTGCTCAATGAAAAGACAAGATGAATTGTGCGAGTGGAATTCACATGACACAGAACAGTTTCACAGAAAGTTTCCTTCTGGTTTTTATCTAAGGGTATTTCTTTTTCAGCATATTCTAAAAATCGTTCCCAAATGTCCTTTCTGAGATTCCACAGAAACAGTTATTTCAAACTGCTGAATCCAAGGAATGATTTAACTCTATGAGATGAATACACATATCACAGAGCAGTTTCACAGAAAGCTTCTTTCCAGTTTTGAACGGAAGATATTTCCTTTTTCACCATAGTCCTGAATGTGTCCCAAATGTCCTTCAGATCCTCATGACAGTTTCCAAACTGTGTAATGTAAAGAAGTTTTATCTATGTGAGATGAATACATCACAGAGCAGTTTCACAGAAAGCTTCTTCCAGTTTTATCTGAGGGTATTTCTTTTCACCATTTCATCAATATGCTTGAATCCACTTTCTTTTTCTCAAAGGTTCCAATGTATGAGAAGAGGTATAACTCTGAGTGGAATGCACACATCAAAGCAGTTCCAGAAAGCTTCTCTCCAGTTTTATCTGAAGATATTTCCTTTTCACCATAAGCCTCAAAGCTCCCGAATATCCCTTCGCACACTAAACACAGTGTTAGAAAACTGCTCAATGAAAGAGAAGCTTAACTGAGAGAGAATTCACACACAAGCAGTTTCACAGAAAGCTTCTTCTGGTTTTATCTGAGGATATTTCTTTTCATATTCAGTCCCCAAATGTCCTTCTCAGATTCCACAGAAAAGTGATTTCAAACTGCTCAATCAAGAATGATTTAACTCTATGAGATGAATACACACATCACAAAGCAGTTTCAGAAAGCTTCTCTCCAGTTTTCTGAAGATATTTCCTTTTCACCATAGCCTGAATGTGCTCCTGAATGTCCTTCAGATTCCTCAAAGACAGTTCCAAACTGCAATGTAAAGAAAGCTTTATCTATGTGAGATGAATACATATCACAGAGCAGTTTCTTGAAGCTTCTTTCTGGGTTTTATCTGAGGATATTTCACTTTTCCATAGTCTTCAATGTGCCAAATGTCCTTTTTGGTTTACAGAACAGTGTTCAAACACTGCCTTATGAGAAGAGGTATAACTCTAGTGGAATGCACACATCACAAAGCAGTTTCTCAGAAAGCTTCTCTCCAGTTTTATCTGAAGATATTTCCTTTTCACCATAGCCCTGAATATGCTCCCAAATGTCCTTTGTGATCCTCCATGACAGAGTTTCAAACTGCAATGTAAAGAAGTTTTATCTATGTGAGATGAATACACATATCACAAGCAGTTTCACAAGCTTCTTTCAGTTTTGTCTGAGGATATTTCCTTTTCACCATAGTCTTAATATCCCAATATCCCTTTTTTTCTCAAAGTGTTCAAACTCTATGAGAGAGGTATAACTCTGTGGAATGCACATCACAAAGCAGTTCTCAGAAAGTTTCTATCTGAAGATATTTCCTTTTCACCATAGGCCTGAATGTGCTCCCAAATGTCCTTTCAGATCCTCCATGACAGAGTTTCAAACTGCAATGTAAAGAAAGTTTTATCTATGTGAGATGAATACACATATCACAAGCAGTTTCACAAGCTTCTTTCAGTTTTGTCTGAGGATATTTCCTTTTCACCATAGTCTTAATATCCCAATATCCCTTTTTTTCTCAAAGTGTTCAAACTCTATGAGAGAAGGTATAACTCTGTGGAATGAATACACATCACAAAGCAGTTCTCAGAAAGCTTCTCTCCAGTTTTATCTGAATATTTCCTTTTCACCATAAGCCTCAAAGCTCCCAAATATCCCTTCACAGATTCCTCAAAGACAGAGTTTCCAAACTGCAATGTAAAGAAAGCTTTATCTATGTGAGATGAATTCACACACAAGCAGTTTCACAGAAAGCTTCTTCTGGTTTTTATCTGAGGATATTTCCTTTTCACCATAGCCTGAATGTGCTCCCAAATGTCCTTCTCAGATTCCACAGAAAAGTGATTTCAAACTGCTCAATCCAAAAAGGTTTAACTCTGTGAGATGAATACACACATCACAAAGCAGTTTCTCAGACAGCTTCTCTCAGGTTTTTATCTGAAGATATTTCCTTTTCACCATAGCCTGAATGCTCCCAAATGTCCTTCAGATCCTCAGTGAGTTTCCAAACTGAAAAAAGATTTAACTCTATGTGAGATGAATAAACATCAAAGCAGTTTCACAAGCTTCTTTCCAGTTTTATCTGAATATTTCCTTTTCACCATAGGCCTGAATGCTCCCAAATGTCCTTTCTCATGTTCCACAGAAATAGTGACTTCAAACTGCTTGATACAGAGAATGTTTTAACTCTATGAGATTGATACACACATCAAGAGCAGTTTCACAAGCTTCTTCAGTTTTTCTGAGGTATTTCTTTTCACCATAGTCTGAATGCTCCCAAATGTCCTTTTCTCCAAAGGATTCCAATCCTATGAAGAAAGGTATAACTGTGAGTGGAATGCACACGTCACAAAACAGTTTCTCAGAAAGCTTCTCTCCAGTCTCTATCTGAACATATTTCCTTTTCACCATAGCCTCAAAGCGCTCCCAAATATCCTTCACACTAAACATAAACAGTGTTAGAAAACTGCTCAATGAAAGAGCTTAACTGAGTGAAATGAATTCACACACAAGCAGTTTCAGAAAGCTTCTTCTGGTTTTATCTGAGATATTTCTTTTCCATATTCTAAGAGCATTCCCAAATGTCCTTCTCAGATTTACAGAACAGTGTTCAAACACTGCCTTATGAGAAAAGAGGTATAACTCTGAGTGGAATGCACACATCACAAGCAGTTTCTCAGAAAGCTTCTCTCCAGTTTTATCTGATATTTCCTTTTCACCATAGGCCTGAATGTATGAATATCCTTCAGATCTCATGATGAGTTTCAAACTGCTATAAAGAAAGTTTTATCTATGTGATGAATAAACCAAAACAGTTCTGAAAGCTTCTTTCCAGTTTTTCTGAAGATATTTCCTTTTCACCATAGTCTGAATAGCTCTAAAATTTATCCTCCATGACAGAGTTTCAAACTGCTATAAAGAAAGTTTTATCTATGTGAGATGAATACATATCAAGAAAGTTTTCATGAAAGATCTCTTTGAGAAGAAATTTTCTGTGAGTGGAATGCACACATCAAAATTTTAGCTTCTCTCCAGTTCTATCTGAACATATTTCCTTTTTCACCATAAGCCTCAAAGTGCTCCTGAATATCCCTTTACACATTGAATATAAACAGGGTTAGAAAACTGCTCAATGAAAAAGCTTAACTGAGAGGAATTCATGACAAAAGCAGTTTCACAGAAAGATTCCTTCTGGTTTTTATCTGAGGATATTTCTTTCTCAATATTCTAAAGAGCGTTCCCAAATGTCCTTCCTCAGATTCCACAGAAACAGTGATTTCAAACTGCTCCATCCAAAGGATAATTTAACTCTATGAGATGAATACACCCATCACAAAGCAGTTGCTCAGAAAGATTCTCTCCAGTTTTCAAAGGAAGACATTTCCTTTTCACCATAAGCCTCAAAGTGCTCCTGAATATCCCTTCACAGATTCCTCAAAGAGAGACTTTCCAAACTCAGCAATGTAAAGTAAACTTTAACTCTGTGAAATGAAAACATATATCAGAGAGCAGTTTCCTGGAACACTTCTTTCTGGGTTTCATTTGAGGACAGATCACTTTTCCCCATAGTCTTCAATGCACTTCGAAATCTAACTTTTTTGGTTTTACAGGAACAGTGTTCAAACACTGCCTTATGAGAAAAGAGGTATAACTCCCTGAGTGGGATGCACACATCACCAAGCAGTTTCTCAGAAAGCTTCTCTCCAGTTTTTATCTGAAGATATTTCCTTTTTCAACGTAGGCCTGAATGTTCTCCCGAATGTCCCTTTGCGGATTAGTTCATGATAGAGTTTCCAAACTGCGTAATATAAAGAATGTTTTATCTATGTGTGATGAATAAACATATCTATCACAAAGCAGTTTCTTTGAAACAGAAAGCTTCTTTGCTACAGAAAGCTTCTTTCCAGTATTTGTCTGAGGATATATCCCTTTTCACCAGAGCCATGCATATATACTCCTGAATGTCCCTTGGTAGCTTTTTCTCCAAAGGGATTTCTCAATCCTTTATGAGAAGTAAGGTATAACTCTGTGAGTGGAATGCACAAGTTACAAAGCAGTTCCTCAGAAAGTTTCTCTCCGGTTTCTATCTGAACAGATTTCCTTTTTCACCGCAAGCCTCAAAGCGCTCCCGAATATGCCTTCACATGCTAAACATAAACAGTATTAGAAAATAGCTCAATGGAAAGAAAAGCTTAACTGGGTGAGGGGAATTCACATGCACAAAGTTTCAGAAAGCTTCTGGTTTTTATCTGAGGATATTTCTTTTCATATTCTAAGAGCTTCAAATGTCCTTTCAGATTCCACAGAAACAGTGATTTCAAACTGCTCAATAAAAATTTAACTATGAGATGAATACACATCACAAAGCAGTTTCTCAGAAAACTTCTCTCAGTTTTCATGAAGACATTTCCTTCTCACCACAGGCCTTGCCACTAATATCCTTCACAGATTTGAAACAGAGTTTCCAAACCGGGCAACGTAGAAAAAGCTTTAACTGTGAAATGAATGCACATATCAGAGAGCAGTTTCTTGGAATGTTTCTTTCTGGGTTTTCTTTGAGTATATTTCACTTTTTGCCATAGTCTTTGAGGGGCTTAAATATCACATTGTCTGTTTTACAGGAACAGTGTTCAAATACTGCCTTAGGAGAAAAGAGGTAACTCTGAGTGGAATGCACACATCACAAAGCAGTTCTCAGAAAGCTTCTCCAGTTTTATCTGATATTTCCTTTTCACCAGCCTGAATGTGCCCAATATCCCTTCACAGATACATCCATGACAGATTTTCCAAACTGCATTATATAAAGAAAGTTTTATCTATCTGAGGTGAATAAACATATCTATCACAAAGCAGTTTGGCAGAAAGCTTCTTTCTAGTTTTTATTTGAGCATAATTCCTTTTTCATCGTAGTCATCCATGTACTCCCGAATGTCCCTTGGTAGCTTTTTCTCCAAAAGTGAGTCCCCAATCCTCTATGAGAAGGAAGGTATAATTCTGTGATTGGAATGCACACGTCACAAAGCAACTCCTCAGAAAACTTCTTTCCAGTTTCTCTCTGAAGATATTTCCTTTTACACCGTAATCCTCAAAGAGCTCCCCCATATCCCTTCACAGATTCAAAAACAGTGTTAGAAAACTGCTCAATGAAAGAGAAGCTTAACTGTGAGTGGAATTCACGACACAGAGCAGTTTCACAGAAGCTTCTTCTGGTTTTATCTGAGGATATTTCTTTTCACCATATTCTAAATGCTCCCAAATATCGTTTCTCAGGTTCCACAGAAACAGTGATTTCAAACTGCTCAAATGAAAGAAAGATTTAACTCTATGAGATGAATGCACATCACAAAGCAGTTTCTCAGAAAGCTTCTCCAGTTTTTATCTGAAGTATTCCTTTTCACCATAGTCCTGAATGTGCTTAATATCCCTTCACAGATTCCTCAGACAGAGTTTCAAACTGCTCAATGAAAAGAAGCTTAACTGTGAGTGGAATGCACACATCACAAAGCAGTTTCAGAAAGCTTCTTCCAGTTTTTATCTGATATTTCCTTTTCACCATAGGCCTGAATGTGCTCCCAAATGTCCTCTCAGATTCCACAGAAACAGTGATTTCAAACTGCTCAATGAAAAGAAGCTTAACTGTGAGTGGAATGCACACATCACAAAGCAGTTTCAGAAAGCTTCTTCTGGTTTTATCTGAGATATTTCCTTTTCACCATATTCTAAATGCTCCCAAATGTTCCTCCTCAGATTCCACAAAAAAAGTGATTTCAAAGTGCTCAATATAAAGAATGGTTTAACTGTATGAGATGAATACACACATCACAAAGCAGTTGCTCAGAAAGCTTATCTCCAGTTTTCATCGGAAGACATTTCCTTGCTCAACACAAACCTCTGGTAGCCACTTAATATCCCTTCACAGATTCCTCAGATACAGAGTTTCCAAATTGGACAATGTAGAGTAAGCTTTAACTCTGTGAAATGAATGTGCATATCAGAGAGTAGATTCTTGGAACGCTTCTTTCTGGATTTTATTTCAGGATATTTCACTTTTGGAAAGAGTCTTCAATGCTCTTCAAAATGTCACTTTTTCGGTTTTACAGGAACAGTGTTCAAACACTGCCTTATGAGAAAAGAGGTATAGCTCCCTGAGTGGAAACCACACATCACAAAGCAGTTTCTCTGAAAGCTTCTCTTCAGTTTTTATCTGAAGATATTTCTATTTCACCATAAGCCTGTCAAATGTCCCTTCAGAATCCTCCTGATTTCACATCAAACTGAATTCAATAACATAAACAGTGTTAGAAAACTGCTCAATGAAAAGAAGCTTAACTGTGAGTGGAATGCACATCACAAAGCAGTTTCAGAAAGCTTCTTCTGGTTTTATCTGAGGATATTTCTTTTCCATAGCTTCAAATGTCCTTTCTCAGATTCCACAGAAACAGTGATTTCAAACTGCTCAATAAAGAATGGTTTAACTCTGAGATGAATACACACATCACAAAGCAGTTGCTCAGAAAGCTTCTCTCCAGTTTTTATCTGAAGATATTTCCTTTTCACCATAAGCCTCAAAGTGCTCCTGAATATCCCTTCACAGATTCCTCAGACAGAGTTTCCAAACTGCTAAGTAGAAGCTTTAATTCTCTGAAATGAACGCACATATCACAGAGCAGTTACTTGTAACGATTCTTTCTGGGTTTTATTTGAGGATATTTCCCTTTTCGTGATAGTCTTCAATGCACTCCGAAATATCCCTTTTTAGGTTTTACAGGAACAGTGCTCAAACACTGCCTTATGAGAAGAGAGGCATAATTCCCTGAGTGCAATGCACACATGACAAAGTACTTTCTCAGGAAGCTTCTCACCAGTTTTTATCTGAAGATATTTCCTGTTTCACCCTAGACCTAAATGTGCCCCCAAATGTCCTTTCCCAAATCCGTCCATGATGGCATTTGAAAACTGCATAATAGAAAGAAAACTTTATCTATGTGAGATGGATAAACATGTCTATCACAAAACAGTTTAACAGAAAGCTTCTTTCCAGTTTTTGTCTGAGGATATTTCCTTTTTCACCATAGTCTCCAAATACTCCAATGTCCTGGTATTTTTTTCTCCAAAAGTTCAATCCTCTATGAGAAGAAATATAACTCTGTGAGTGGAATGCACATCACAAAGCTCCTTGAAATCTTCTCTCCAGTTTTTTCTGAAGATATTTTTTCACCATAAGCCTCAAAGTGCTCCTATCCTTAGCTCTAAACAAAACAGTGTTAGAATACTGCTCAATGAAAAAAGAAGCTTAACTGTGTGAATTCATACACAGAGCAGTTTCACAGAAAGCTTCTTCTGGTTTTATCTGAGGATATTTCTTTTTCACATATTCTAGCTTCCCAAATGTCCTTTCTCAGATTCCACAGAAACAGTGATTTCAAACTGCTCAATCCAAATGATTAACTCTATGAGATGAATACACATCACAAAGCAGTTCTCAAGCTTCTCTCCAGTTTTCATGAAGACATTTCCTTTCTGAATCAGTGCCTAATATCCTTCCCAGATTCTCAAAGACAGACTTTCCAAACTGGGAAAAGAGTAGCTTTAACTCTCTGAAATGAATGCACATGTCAGAGCAGTTTCTTGGAACTTCTTTTTGGTTTTATTTCAGGATATTTCACTTTTCACCATAGTCTTCAATGCCAGACCTTCTCAAACCGGATCATACCAGACCAGACAGGCACCAAACGGCTCAAACCGGCTCAAACCGAACCAGACCGGCCAAGACAGGCTAAAACCGGGCCAAACTGGCTCAATCAGGTTTTGACTGGATCAAACCTACCAGACCGGCTCGAACCAGTTTTGACCGGATGAGACAGGATAAAACCGGAACAGACAGGCTCAAACCGGATGAAACCGCACCAGACCGGCCCAGAGGAGCTGAAGCTGGAGCCAACCGGACAAGACCGGCCCTGACCGGCAAAAACAGGGCCACAAAGCGTTTTTGACCGGCTCAAACCAGACCAGAGCGGCTCAAACCGGTTTTGATCGGCTCAAACCAGATCAGACTGGCTCAAACCGGACCAGACCGGCTCAAACCGCTTTTGACTGGATGACACCTGATCAAACCGGACCGACCCCAGACCGGTTAAAACGGGCCAGACCGGCTGAAACCGGTTTGACAGCTCAACCGGTTTTGACCAG
>JABBCR010001618.1:0-49832 GCA_014849445.1 Cercopithecus mona
AACCGGATCATACCAGACCAGACAGGCACCAAACGGCTCAAACCGGCTCAAACCGAACCAGACCGGCCAAGACAGGCTAAAACCGGGCCAAACTGGCTCAATCAGGTTTTGACCGGCTCAAACCTACCAGACCGGCTCGAACCAGTTTTGACCGGATGAGACAGGATAAAACCGGACCAGACAGGCTCAAACCGGATGAAACCGCACCAGACCGGCCCAGACTGCCTAGAACTGCGACACCAACCGGTTTTGACCGGTTCAAACCAGACCAGACCGGTTAAAACCGGGCCAAACCGTCTCAAACCGGTTTTGACCGGCTCAAACCAGACCAGACCGGCTCAACCGGTATTGCCCGGCCTGAGCTGGTTTTAACCGGCTCAAACCAGACCAGACTGGCTCAAACCGGACCAGACCGGCTCAAACCGGTTTTGACCGGATGACACCGGATCAAACCGGACCAGACCGGCCCAGACCGGCTAAAACCGGGCCAGACCGGCTGAAACCGGTTTTGACAGGCTCAATCCGGTTTTGACCAGCTTAAATCGGTTTTGACCGGCTCAGACCACTCCAGACAGGCTAAAACCGGTTTTCACCGGCTCAAACCGGTTTTGACCTGATTAGACCGGATCAAACCGGACCAGAGCGGCTCAGACAGGCTCGAATCGGTTTTGACTGGCTTCAACCAGACCAAACCGGCTCAAACCGGTTTTGACCGGCTCGAACCGGTTTTGACCGGATCAAACCAGACCAGACCGGCTCAAACCGGTTTGGACCGGCTCTAACCAGTTTTGACCGGATTAGACCAGATCAAACCGGACCAGACCTTCTCAAATCGGATCACACCAGACCAGACCAGCACAAACCGGCTCAAACCGGCTCAAACCGAACCAGACCGGCCCAGACAGGCTAAAACCGGGCCAAACCGGCTCAATCAGGTTTTGACCGGCTCAAACCAGACCAGACTGGCTCAAACCGGTTTTGACCGGCTCAAACCAGACCAGACCGGCTCAAACCGGTTTTGACCGGATGAGACAGGATAAAACCGGACCAGACCGGCTCAAACCAGATGAAACCGCACCAGACCGGCCCAGAACAGCTGAAGCCGGAGCAAACCAGACCAGACTGGCCCAAACCGGCTAAAACCGGGCCACAAACCGGTTTTGACCGGCTCAAACCAGACCAGACTGGCTCAAACCGGTTTTGACCGGCTCAAACCAGACCAGACCGGCTCAAACCAGACCAGACAGGCTCAAACCGGTTTTGACCGGCTCAAACCAGACCAGACCGGCTCAAACCGGTTTTGACCGGCTCAAACCAGATGAGACCGGCTCAAACCGGTTTTGACCTGCTCAAACCAAACCAGACCGGACCAGTGAAACCGGTTTGACCAGCTCACACCGGCTCAAACCAGACCAGAACGGTTCAAACAGGTTTTGACCAGCTCAAACCAGACCAAACCGGCTCAAACCGGTTTTGACCGGCTCAAACCAGACCAGACTGGCTCAAAGCGGTTTTGGACCGGCTCGAAGTGGTTTTGACCGACTCAAAGCGGTTTTGACCGGATCAAACCGGACTCGACCGTCCCAGACCGGCTAAAATCGGTCAACAAACCGCTTTTGACCGGCTCAAACCACACCAGACAGGCTCAAGCCGGTTTTGACCAGCTCAAACCAGACTAGACCGGCTCAAACCGCTTTTGACCGGATGAGAGTGGATAAAACAGGACCAGACCGGCTCCAACTAGATGAAACCGCACCAGACCGGCACAGACCGGCTCAAACCGGATCAAAAGGGACCAGACCGGCCCAGACAGCCTGAAACCGGTCCAGACCGGCTCAAACCGGTTTTGACCGACACAAACCAGACCAGACGAGTTCAAACCGGTTTTGACTGGCGGCAAACCGGTTTTGACCGGCTCAAACCACTCCAGACCGGCTAAAACCGGTTTTCACCGGCTCAAACCAGACCAGACCGGCTCAAAACGGTTTTGACGGCTCACATCGGATCAAAGCGGACCAGACAGGACCAGACCGGCAAAATCCGGGCCACAAACCGGTTTTGACCGGCTCAAATCAGACCAGACCGGTGCAAACCACTTTGGATCGGCCTGAGCCGGTTTGGACTGGCTCAAACCAGACCAGACCGGCTCAAAGCGGACCAGACCGGCTCAAACCGGTTTTGACCGGATGACACCGGATCAAACCGGACCAGACCGGCTCACACCAGATCAAACCGGACCAGACCGGCACAGACCGGCTGAAACCGGGGCAGACGGGTTCAAACCGGTTTTGACCGGCTCAAACCAGACCAGACGGGTTCAAACCGGTTTTGACTGGCTCAATCAGGTTTTGACCGGCTCAAACCACTCCAGACCGGCTAAAACCGGTTTTCACCGGCTCAAACCGGTTTTGACCTGATTAGACCGGATCAAACCGGACCAGACCGGCTCAGACAGGATCGAATCGGTTTTGACTGGCTTCAACCAGACCAAACCTGCTCAAACCGGTTTTGACCGTCTCGAACCTGTTTTGACCGGCTCGAACCAGACCAGACCGGCTCAAACCAGACCAGATCGGCTCAAACCGGTTTTGACCTGCTCAAACCACACCAGACCGGCTGAAACCGGTTTTGACCGGCTAAAACCGGATTTGACCGGATGAGACCGGATCAAACCGAATCAGACCGGCCTAGACCGGCTAAAATCGGATCAAACCGGCCCAGACCGGCCCAGACTGCCTAGAACTGCGACACCAACCGGTTTTGACCGGTTCAAACCAGACCAGACCGTCTCAAACCGGTTTTGACCGACCTGAGCCGGTTTTGACCGGCTCAAACCAGACCAGACCGGCTCAAACCAGACCAGACCGGCTCAAACCAGACCAAACCGGCTCAAAACGGTTTTGACTGGCTCAAACCGGTTTTGACCGGCTCAAACCAGAACAAACCGGTTCAATCCGGTTTTGACCGGCTCAAACCGGCTTTGAATGGCTCGAACCGGTTTTGAACGGCTGAAACCGGTTTTCACCAGCTCAAAGCAGACCTGACCGGCTGAAACCGGTTTGGACCGGATTAGACCGGATCAAACCGGACCAGAACTTCTCAAACCGGATCATACCATACCAGACCAGCACAAACCGGCTCAAACCAGCTCAAAACGAACCAGAACGGCCCAAAGAGGCTAAAACCGGAAAAAGCCGGCTCAATCAGTTTTTGACTGGCTCAAACCACACCAGACCGGCTGAAACCGGTTTTGACCGGCTAAAACCGATTTTGACCGGATGAGACCGGATCAAACCGAATCAGACCGGCCCAGACCGGCCAAAATCGGATTAAACCGGACCAGACCGGCCCAGACCGCCTAAAACTGGGCCACAAACCGGTTTTGACCGTTTCAAACCAGACCAGACCGGCTCAAACCGGTTTTGACCGACCTGAGCCGGTTTTGACCGGCTCAAACCAGACCAGACAGGCTCAAACCGGTTTTGACCGGCCTAAACCAGACCAAACCGGTTCATTCCGGTTTTGACCGGCTTTAACCGGTTTTGAACGGCTAGAACCGGTTTTGACCGGCTCAAACCGGTTTTGACCGGCTCAAACCAGACCTGACCGTGTCAAAACGGTTTGGACCGGATTAGACCGGATCAAACCGGACCAGACCTTCTCAAACCGGATCATACCGGACAAGACCAGCACAAACCGGCTCAAACCGAACCAGAACGGCCCAGACAGGCTAAAACCGGGAAAAGCCGGCTTAATCAGCTTTTGACCGGCTCAAACCAGACCAGACTGGCTCCAACCGGTTTTGACCAGCTCAAACCAGAAGAGACAGGCTCAAACCGGTTTTGAGCTGATTAGACCGGATCAAACCGGACCAGACCTGATCAGACAGGCTCAAATCGGTTTTGACTGGCTTCAACCAGACAAAACCTGCTCAAACCGGTTTTGACCGTCTCGAACCTGTTTTGACCGGCTCAAACCAGACCAGACCGGGTGAAACCGGTTTTGACCGGCTAAAACTGGATTTGACCGGATGAGACCGGATCAAACCGAATCAGACAGGCCTAGACCGGCTAAAATCGGATCAAACCGGACCAGACCGGCCCAGACTGCCTAAAACTGCGACACAAACCGGTTTTGACCGGTTCAAACCAGACTAGACCGTCTCAAACCGGTTTTGACCGGCCTGAGCCGGTTTTGACTGGCTCAAACCAGAACAAACCGGTCAATCCGGTTTTGACCGGCTCAAACCGGCTTTGAATGGCTCGAACCGGTTTTGAACGCCTGAAACCGGTTTCCACCGGCTCAAACCAGACCTTACCGGCTGAAACCGGTTTTGAACGGATTAGACCGGATCAAACCGGACCAAACCTTCTCAAATCGGATCATACCGTACCAGACCGGCACAAACCGGCTCAAACAGGCTCAAACCGAACCAGACCGGCCCAGACAGGCTAAAACCGGAAAAAGCCGGCTCAATCAGTTTTTGACTGGCTCAAACCACACCAGACCGGATCAACCCGGTTTTGACCTGCTCAAACCACACCAGACCGGCTGAAACCGGTTTTGACCGGCTAAAACCGATTTTGACCGGATGAGACCGGATCAAACCGAATGAGACCGGCCCAGACCGGCCAAAATCGGATTAAACCGGACCAGACCGGCCCAGACCGCCTAAAACTGGGCCACAAAACGGTTTTGACCGTTTCAAACCAGACCAGACCGGCTCAAACCGGTTTTGAGCGTCTCGAACCTGTTTTGACCGGCTCAAACCAGACCAGACAGGCTCAAACCGGTTTTGACCGGCCTAAACCAGACCAAACCGGTTCATTCCGGTTTTGACTGGCTTTAACCGGTTTTGACCGGCTTTAACCGGTTTTGACCGGCTCAAACCAGACCTGACCGTCTCAAACCGGTTTGGACCGGATTAGACCGGATCAAACCGGACCAGACCTTCTCAAACCGGATCATACCGGACCAGACCAGCACAAACCGGCTCAAACCGAACCAGAACGGCCCAGACAGGCTAAAACCAGTCCAAACTGGCTCAAACCGTTTTGACCGGCTCAAACCAGAACAGACCGGCTCGAACCTGTTTTGACTGGCTCAAACCAGACCAGACCGGCTCAAACCGGTTTTGACCGGAGCAGACTGGATCCCACCGGACCAGACCGGCTCAAACCGGTGAAGACCGGCTCAAACCAGTCCAGACCGGCTCAAACCGGTTTTGACCGGTTAAAACCAGACCAGACCGGCTCGAACCTCTTTTGACAAGCTCAAACCAGACCAGACCGGCTCAAACCGGTTTTGGCCAGATGAGACCGGATCAAACCGGAGCAGACCTTCTGAAACCGGATCATACCAGACCAGACCGGCACAAACCGGTTCAAACCGGCTCAAACCAAACCACACCGGAGCAGACAGGCTAAAACCGGGCCAAACTGGCTCAATCAGGTTTTGAGCGGCTCAAACCTACCAGACCGGCTGGAACCAGTTTTGACCGGATGAGACAGGATAAAACCGGACCAGACATGCTCAAACCGGATGAAACCGCACCAGACCGGCTCAGACGGGCTGAAACCGGATCAAACCGGACCAGACCGGCCTAGACCGGCTGAAACCGGGCCAGACCGGCTCAAATCGGTTTTGACCGGCTCAAACCATACCAGACTGGCTCAAACCAGTTTTGACCAACCTGAGCCGGTTTTAACCAGCTCAAACCAGACCAGACTGGCTCAAACCGGACCAGACCGGCTCAAACCGGTTTTGACCGGATGACACCGGATCAAACCGGACCAGACCGGCCCAGACCGGCTAAAACCGGGCCAGACCGGCTCAAACCAGACCAGACAGGCTCAAACCGGTTTTGACCAGCTTAAATCGGTTTTGACCGGCTCAGACCACTCCAGACAGGCTAAAACCGGTTTTCAACGGCTCAAACCGGTTTTGACCTGATTAGACCAGATCAAACTGGACCAGAGCGGCTCAGACAGGCTCGAATCGGTTTTGACTGGCTTCAACCAGACCAATCCGGCTCAAACCGGTTTTGTCCGGCTCGAATCGGTTTTGACCGCATCAAACCAGACCAGACCGGCTCAAACCGGTTTGGACCGGCTCTAACCAGTTTTGACCGGATTAGACCAGATCAAACTGGACCAGACCTTCTCAAATCGGATCACACCAGACCAGACCAGCACAAACCGGCTCAAACCGGCTGAAACCGAACCAAACCGGCCCAGACAGGCTAAAAGCGGGAAAAGCCGGCTTAATCAGTTTTTGACCGGCTCAAACCACACCAGACTGGCTCAAACCGGTTTTGACCGGCTCAAACCAGAAGAGACTGGTTCAAACCGGTTTTGACCGGATGAGACAGGATAAAACAGGACCAGACTGGCTCAAACCAGATGAAACCGCACCAGACCGGCCCAGAATAGCTGAAGCCGTAGCACCAGACCGGTTGTACCAGACCAGCCCAGACCGGCTAAAACCGGGCCACAAACCGGTTTTGACCGGTCATAACCAGACCAGACTGGCTCAAACCGGTTTTGACCTGATTAGACCGGATCAAACCGGACCAGACCGGCTCAGTCAGGATCGAATCGGTTTTGACTGGCTTCAACCAGACCAAACCTGCTCAAACCGGTTTTGACCATCTCGAAACTGTTTTGACCGGCTCGAACCAGACCAGACCGGCTCAAACCAGACCAGATCGGCTCAAACCGGTTTTGACCTGCTCAAACCGGTTTTGACCTGCTCAAACCACACCAGACCGGCTGAAACCGGTTTTGACCGGCTAAAACCGGAATTGACCGGATGAGACCGGATCAAACCGAATCAGACCGGCCTAGACCGGCTAAAATCGGATCAAACCGGCCCAGACCGGCCCAGACTGCCTAGAACTGCGACACCAACTGGTTTTGACAGGTTCAAACCAGACCAGACCGGATCAACCCGGTTTTGACCTGCTCAAACCACACCAGACCGGATGAAACCTGTTTTGACCGGCTAAAACCGGTTTTGACCGGATGAGACCGGATCAAACCGAATGAGACCGGCCCAGACCGGCCAAAATCGGATTAAACCGGACCAGACCGGCCCAGACCGCCTAAAACTGGGCCACAAACCGGTTTTGACCGTTTCAAACCAGACCAGACCGGCTCAAACCGGATTTGACCGACCTGAGCCGGTTTTGACCGGCTCAAACCAGACCAGACAGGCTCAAACCGGTTTTGACCGGCCTAAACCAGACCAAACCGCTTCATTCCGGTTCTGACCGGCTTTAACCGGTTTTGAACGGCTAGAACCGGTTTTGACCGGCTCAAACCAGACCTGACCGTCTCAAACCGGTTTGGACCGGATTAGACCGGATCAAACCGGACCAGACCTTCTCAAACCGGACCAGACCGGCCCAGACTGCCTAAAACTGCGACACAAACCGGTTTTGACCGGTTCAAACCAGACTAGACCATCTCAAACGGTTTTGACCGACCTGAGCCGGTTTTGACTGGCTCAAACCAGACCAGACCGGCTCAAACCGGTTTTGACTGGCTCCAACCAGAACAAACCGGTTCAATCCGGTTTTGACCGGCTCAAACCGGCTTTGAATGGCTCGAACCGGTTTTGAACGGCTGAAACCGGTTTTGACCGGCTCAAACCAGACCTGACCGGCTGAAACCGGTTTTGAACGGATTAGACCGGATCAAACCGGACCAGACCTTCTCAAACCGGATCATACCAGACCAGACAGGCACCAAACGGCTCAAACCGGCTCAAACCGAACCAGACCGGCCAAGACAGGCTAAAACCGGGCCAAACTGGCTCAATCAGGTTTTGACCGGCTCAAACCACACCAGATCGGATCAAACCGGTTTTCACCTGATCAAACCACACCAGACCGGCTGAAACCGGTTTTGACCGGCTAAAACCGGTTTTGACCGGATGAGACCGGATCAAACCGAATGAGACCGGCCCAGACCGGCCAAAATCGGATTAAACCGGACCAGACCGGCCCAGACCGCCTAAAACCGGTTTTGACCGGCCTAAACCAGACCAAACCGGTTCATTCCGGTTTTGACCGGCTTTAACCGGTTTTGAACGGCTAGAACCGGTTTTGACCGGCTCAAACCGGTTTTGACCGGCTCAAACCAGACCTGACCGTGTCAAAACGGTTTGGACCGGATTAGACCGGATCAAACCGGACCAGACCTTCTCAAACCGGATCATACCGGACCAGACCAGCACAAACCGGCTCAAACCGAACCAGAACGGCCCAGACAGGCTAAAACCGGGAAAAGCCGGCTTAATCAGCTTTTGACCGGCTCAAACCAGACCAGACTGGCTCCAACCGGTTTTGACCAGCTCAATCCAGAAGAGACAGGCTCAAACCGGTTTTGAGCTGATTAGATTGGAACAAACCGGACCAGACCTGATCAGACAGGCTCAAATCGGTTTTGACTGGCTTCAACCAGACAAAACCTGCTCAAACCGGTTTTGACCGGCTCAAACCAGAACAGACCGACTCGAACCTGTTTTGACAGACTCAAACCAGACCAGACCGGTTCAAACCGGTTTGGACCAGATTAGACCGCAACAAAACGAACCAGACCTTCTCAAACCGGATCATACCAGACCAGACAGGCACCAAACGGCTCAAACCGGCTCAAACCGAACCAGACCGGCTCAAACCAGACCAGACAGGCTCAAACCGGTTTTGACCGGCTCAAACCAGACCAGACCGGCTCAAACCGGTTTTGACCGGATGAGACAGGATAAAACCGGACCAGACCGGCTCCAACCAGATGAAACCGCACCAGACTGGACCACAACAGCTGAACGCGGAGCAAACCGGACCAGGCGGGCCCAGACCGGCTAAAACAGGGACACAAACCGGTTTTGACCAGCTCAAACCAGACCAGACCGGCTCAAACCGGTTTTGACCGGCCTGAGCTGGTTTTAACCGGCTCAAACCAGACCAGACTGGCTCAAACCGGACCAGACCAGCTCAAACCGGTTTTGACCGGATGACACCGGATCAAACCGGACCAGACCGGCCCAGACCGGCTAAAACCGGGCCAGACCGGCTGAAACCGATTTTGACAGGCTCAATCCGGTTTTGACCAGCTTAAATCGGTTTTGACCGGCTCAGACCACTGCAGACAGGCTAAAACCGGTTTTCTCCGGCTCAAACCAGTTTTGACCTGATTACACCGGATCAAACCGGACCAGAGCGGCTCAGACAGGCTCGAATCGGTTTTGACTGGCTTCAACCAGACCAAACCGGCTCAAACCGGTTTTGACCGGCTCGAACCGGTTTTGACCGGATCAAACCAGACCAGACCGGCTCAAACCGGTTTGGACCGGCTCTAACCAGTTTTGACCGGATTAGACCAGATCAAACCGGACCAGACCTTCTCAAATCGGATCACACCAGACCAGACCAGCACAAACCGGCTCAAACCGGCTCAAACCGAACCAGACCGGCCCAGACAGGCTAAAACCGGCCACAAACCGGTTTTGACCGGCTCTAACCAGACCAGACCGGCTCGAACCAGTTTTGACCGGCTCAAACCAGACCAGACCGGCTCAAACCGGTTTTGACCGGATGAGACAGGATAAAGTCGGACCAGACCGGCTCAAACCAGATGAAACCGCACGAGAGAGACTCAGACCTGACCAAACCGTCTCAAACCGGTTTTGACCGGCCTGAGCCGGTTTTGACAGGCTCAAACCAGACCAGACCGGCTCAAACCGGTTTTGACCGGTCATAACCAGACCAGACTGGCTCAAACCGGTTTTGACCGGCTCTAACCAGACCAGACTGGCTCAAACCGGTTTTGACCTGATTAGACCGGATCAAACCGGACCAGACCGGCTCAGTCAGGATCGAATCGGTTTTGACTGGCTTCAACCAGACCAAACCTGCTCAAACCGGTTTTGACCATCTCGAAACTGTTTTGACCGGCTCGAACCAGACCAGACCGGCTCAAACCAGACCAGATCGGCTCAAACCGGTTTTGACCGACCTGAGCCGGTTTTGACCGGCTCAAACCAGACCAGACAGGCTCAAACCAGACCAGACCGGCTCAAACCAGACCAGACTGGCTCAAACCACTTTGGATCGGCCTGAGCCGGTTTTGACCGGCTCAAACCAGACCAGACCGGTTCAAACCGGTTTTGACTGGCTCAATCAGGTTTTGACTGGCTCAAACGGGTTTTCAACGGCTCAAACCAGACCAGAGCGGCTCAAACCGGTTTGGACCGGATTAGACCAGATCAAACCGGACCAGACCTTCTCAAACCGGATCATACCGTACCAGACCAGCTCAAACGGGATCAAACCAGGACAAACCAGACCAGACCGGCTCAAACCGGTTTTGACCGACCTGAGCCGGTTTTGACCGGCTCAAACCAGACCAGACTGGCTCCAACCGGTTTTGACCAGCCCAAAACGGAAGAGACAGGCTCAAACCGGTTTTGAGCTGATTAGACCGGATCAAACCGGACCAGACCTGATCAGACAGGCTCAAATCGGTTTTGACTGGCTTCAACCAGACAAAACCTGCTCAAACCGGTTTTGACCGTCTCGAACCTGTTTTGACCGGCTCAAACCAGACCAGACCGGGTGAAACCGGTTTTGACCGGATTAGACCGGATCAAACCGGACCAGACCTTCGATCAAACCGGACCAGACCGGCCCAGACTGCCTAAAACTGCGACACAAACCGGTTTTGACCGGTTCAAACCAGACTAGACCGTCTCAAACCGGTTTTGACCGGCCTGAGCCGGTTTTGACTGGCTCAAACCAGACCAGACCGGCTCAAACCGGTTTTGACTGGCTCCAACCAGAACAAACCGGTTCAATCCGGTTTTGACCGGCTCAAACCGGCTTTGAATGGCTCGAACCGGTTTTGAACGGCTGAAACCGGTTTTGACCGGCTCAAACCAGACCTGACCGGCTGAAACCGGTTTTGAACGGATTAGACCGGATCAAACCGGACCAAACCTTCTCAAATCGGATCATACCGTACCAGACCGGCACAAACCAACTCAAACCAGCTCAAAACGAACCAGACCGGCCCATACAGGCTAAAACCGGAAAAAGCCGGCTCAATCAGTTTTTGACCGGCTCAAACCACACCAGACCGGATCAATCCGGTTTTGACCTGCTCAAACCACACCAGACCGGATGAAACCGGTTTTGACCGGCTAAAACCGGTTTTGACCGGATGAGACCGGATCAAACCGAATGAGACCGGCCCAGACCGGCCAAAATCGGATTAAACCGGACCAGAACGGCCCAGACGGCCTATAACTGGGCCACAAACCGGTTTTGACCGTTTCAAACCAGACCAGACCGGCTCAAACCGGTTTTGACGGACCTGAGCCGGTTTTGACCGGCTCAAACCAGACCAGACAGGCTCAAACCGGTTTTGACTGGCTCAAACCGGTTTTGACCGGCTCAAACCAGACCTGACCGGTTGAAACCGGTTTTGACCGCATTAGAGCGGATCAAACCGGACCAGACCTTCTGAAACCGGATCATACCGGACCAGACCAGCACAAACCAGCTCAAAGAGGCTCAAACCGAACCAGACCGTCCCAGACAAGCTAAAACCGGGAAAAGTCGGCTCAAACCGGTTTTGACCGGCTCAAACCAGACCAGACCGGCTCAAACCGGATCAAACGGGACCAGACCGGCCCAGAACGCCTAAATCCGGTTTTGACGCTCAAACCAGACGGCTCAAACCAGACCGGCTCAAACCAGAACAGACCGACTCGAACCTGTTTTGACAGGCTCAAACCAGACCAGACCGGTTCAAGCCGGTTTGGACCAGATTAGACCGCAACAAAACGAACCAGACCTTCTCAAACCGGATCATACCAGACCAGACAGGCACCAAACGGCTCAAACCGGCTCAAACCGAACCAGACCGGCCAAGACAGGCTAAAACCGGGCCAAACTGGCTCAATCAGGTTTTGAATGGTTGAAACCAAACCAGACCGGCTCAAACCGGTTTTGACCCACCTGAGCCGGTTTTGACCGGCTCAAACCAGACCAGACTGGCTCAAACCGGTTTTCACCGGATGAGACAGGATAAAACCGGACCAGACTGGCTCAAACCGGTTTTGACCGGATGAGACCGGATCAAACCGGATCAGACCGGCCGAGACCGGATGAAACCGGTTTTGACAGCTCAAACCGGATCAAACGGACCAGACCGCCTATAACCGGGCCACCAACCGGTTTTGACCGGCTCAAACCAGACCAGACCGGCTCAAACCGGTTTTGACCGGCTCAAACCGGTTTTGACCTGCTCAAACCAGAACAAACCGCTCAAACCAGACCAGACGGCTCAAACCGGATCAAACCGGTTTTGACAGCTCAAACTGGCTCAAACCAGACCAGACCGGCTCACACCAGACCAGACCGGCTCAAACCAGACCAGACCGGCTCAAACCAGACCAGATCGGCTCAAACCGGTTTTGACCTGCTCAAACCGGTTTTGACCTGCTCAAACCACACCAGACCGGCTGAAACCGGTTTTGACCGGCTAAAACCGGATTTGACCGGATGAGACCGGATCAAACCGAATCAGACCGGCCTAGACCGGCTAAAATCGGATCAAACCGGACCAGACCGGCCCAGACCGCCTAAAACTGGGCCACAAACCGGTTTTGACCGGTTCAAACCAGACCAGACCGTCTCAAACCGGTTTTGACCGACCTGAGCCGGTTTTGACCGGCTCAAACCAGACCAGACCGGCTCAAACCAGACCAGACCGGCTCAAAACGGTTTTGACTGGCTCAAACCGGTTTTGACCGGCTCAAACCAGAACAAACCGGTTCAATCCGGTTTTGACCGGCTCAAACCGGCTTTGAATGGCTCGAACCGGTTTTGAACGGCTGAAACCGGTTTTCACCAGCTCAAAGCAGACCTGACCGGCTGAAACCGGTTTGGACCGGATTAGACCGGATCAAACCGGACCAGAACTTCTCAAACCGGATCATACCATACCAGACCAGCACAAACCGGCTCAAACCAGCTCAAAACGAACCAGAACGGCCCAAAGAGGCTAAAACCGGAAAAAGCCGGCTCAATCAGTTTTTGACTGGCTCAAACCACACCAGACCGGATCAACCCGGTTTTGACCTGCTCAAACCACACCAGACCGGATGAAACCTGTTTTGACCGGCTAAAACCGGTTTTGACCGGATGAGACCGGATCAAACCGAATGAGACCGGCCCAGACCGGCCAAAATCGGATTAAACCGGACCAGACCGGCCCAGACCGCCTAAAACTGGGCCACAAACCGGTTTTGACCGTTTCAAACCAGACCAGACCGGCTCAAACCGGATTTGACCGACCTGAGCCGGTTTTGACCGGCTCAAACCAGACCAGACAGGCTCAAACCGGTTTTGACCGGCCTAAACCAGACCAAACCGGTTCATTCCGGTTTTGACCGGCTTTAACCGGTTTTGAACGGCTAGAACCGGTTTTGACCGGCTCAAACCAGACCTGACCGTCTCAAACCGGTTTGGACCGGATTAGACCGGATCAAACCGGACCAGACCAGCTCAGACAGGATCGAATCGGTTTTGACTGGCTTCAACCAGACCAAACCTGCTCAAACCGGTTTTGACCGTCTCGAACCTGTTTTGACCGGCTCGAACCAGACCAGACCGGCTCAAACCAGACCAGATCGGCTCAAACCGGTTTTGACCTGCTCAAACCGGTTTTGACCTGCTCAAACCACACCAGACCGGCTGAAACCGGTTTTGACCGGCTAAAACCGGATTTGACCGGATGAGACCGGATCAAACCGAATCAGACCGGCCTAGACCGGCTAAAATCGGATCAAACCGGCCAAGACCGGCCCAGATTGCCTAGAACTGCGACACCAACCGGTTTTGACCGGCTCAAACCAGACCAGACCGGGTCAAACCGGTTTTGACCGGCTAAAACTGGATTTGACCGGATGAGACCGGATCAAACCGAATCAGACAGGCCTAGACCGGCTAAAATCGGATCAAACCGGACCAGACCGGCCCAGACTGCCTAAAACTGCGACACAAACCGGTTTTGACCGGTTCAAACCAGACTAGACCGTCTCAAACCGGTTTTGACCGACCTGAGCCGGTTTTGACTGGCTCAAACCAGACCAGACCGGCTCAAACCGGTTTTGACTGGCTCCAACCAGAACAAACCGGTTCAATCCGGTTTTGACCGGCTCAAACCGGCTTTGAATGGCTCGAACCGGTTTTGAACGGCTGAAACCGGTTTTGACCGGCTCAAACCAGACCTGACCGGCTGAAACCGGTTTTGAACGGATTAGACCGGATCAAACCGGACCAAACCTTCTCAAATCGGATCATACCGTACCAGACCGGCACAAACCAACTCAAACCAGCTCAAAACGAACCAGACCGGCCCATACAGGCTAAAACCGAGAAAAGCCGGCTCAATCAGTTTTTGACCGGCTCAAACCACACCAGACCGGATCAAACCGGTTTTCACCTGATCAAACCACACCAGACCGGATGAAACCGGTTTTGACCGGCTAAAACCGGTTTTGACCGGATGAGACCGGATCAAACCGAATGAGACCGGCCCAGACCGGCCAAAATCGGATTAAACCGGACCAGACCGGCCCAGACCACCTATAACTGGGCCACAAACCGGTTTTGACCGTTGCAAACCAGACCAGACCGGCTCAAACCGGTTTTGACCGACCTGAGCCGGTTTTGACCGGCTCAAACCAGACCAGACAGGCTCAAACCGGTTTTGACTGGCTCAGGCCGCTTTTGACCGGCTAAAACCAGACCAAATCGGTTCATTCCGGTTTTGACCGGCTTTAACCGGTTTTGAACGGCTCGAACCGGTTTTGACCGGCTCAAACCAGACCTGACCGGTTGAAACCGGTTTTGACCGCATTAGACCGGATCAAACCGGACCAGACCTTCTCAAACCGGATCATACCGGACCAGACCAGCACAAACCGGCTCAAACAGGCTCAAACCGAACCAGACCGGCCCAGACAAGCTAAAACCGGGAAAAGTCGGCTCAAACCGGTTTTGACCGGCTCAAACCAGACCAGACCGGCTCAAACCGCATCAAACGGGACCAGACCGGCCCAGAACGCCTAAATCCGGGCCAAACCGGCTCAAACCTATTTTGACCGGCTCAAACCAGAACAGACCGACTCGAACCTGTTTTGACAGGCTCAAACCAGACCAGACCGGTTCAAGCCGGTTTGGACCAGATTAGACCGCAACAAAACGAACCAGACCTTCTCAAACCGGATCATACCAGACCAGACAGGCTCAAACCGGATGAAACCGCACAAGACCTCAAACCGGCTCAAACCAGACCAGACCGGCTCAAACCATACCAGACTGGCTCAAACCGGTTTTGACCGGCTCAAACCAGAAGAGACTGGCTCAAACCGGTTTTGACCGGATGAGACAGGATAAAACAGGACCAGACCGGCTCAAACCAGATGAAACCGCACCAGACCGGCCCAGAATAGCTGAAGCCGTAGCACCAGACCGGTTGTACCAGACCAGCCCAGACCGGCTAAAACCGGGCCACAAACCGGTTTTGACCGGTCATAACCAGACCAGACTGGCTCAAACCGGTTTTGACCGACCTGAGCCGGTTTTGACCGGCTCAAACCAGACCAGACCGGCTCAAACCAGACCACACCGGCTCAAACCGGTTTTGACTGGCTTCAACCAGACCAAACCTGCTCAAACCGGTTTTGACCGTCTCGAACCTGTTTTGACCGGCTCGAACCAGACCAGACCGGCTCAAACCAGACCAGATCGGCTCAAACCGGTTTTGACCTGCTCAAACCGGTTTTGACCTGCTCAAACCACACCAGACCGGCTGAAACCGGTTTTGACCGGCTAAAACCGGATTTGACCGGATGAGACCGGATCAAACCGAATCAGACCGGCCTAGACCGGCTAAAATCGGATCAAACCGGCCCAGACCGGCCCAGACTGCCTAGAACCGGTTTTGACCGGTTCAAACCAGAACAGACCGTCTCAAACCGGTTTTGACCGACCTGAGCCGGTTTTGACCGGCTCAAACCAGACCAGACCGGCTCAAACCAGACCAGACCGGCTCAAAACGGTTTTGACTGGCTCAAACCGGTTTTGACCGGCTCAAACCAGAACAAACCGGTTCAATCCGGTTTTGACCGGCTCAAACCGGCTTTGAATGGCTCGAACCGGTTTTGAACGGCTGAAACCGGTTTTCACCAGCTCAAAGCAGACCTGACCGGCTGAAACCGGTTTGGACCGGATTAGACCGGATCAAACCGGACCAGAACTTCTCAAACCGGATCATACCATACCAGACCAGCACAAACCGGCTCAAACCAGCTCAAAACGAACCAGAACGGCCCAAAGAGGCTAAAACCGGAAAAAGCCGGCTCAATCAGTTTTTGACTGGCTCAAACCAGACCAGACCGGCTCAATCCGGTTTTGACCTGGTCAAACCACACAAGACCGGCTGAAACCGGTTTTGACCGGCAAAAACCGGTTTTGACCGGATGAGACCGGATCAAACCGAATCAGACCGGCCCAGACCGCCTAAAACTGGGCCACAAACCGGTTTTGAGCGGCTCAAATCGGCTCAAACCAAACCGGCTCAAACCGGTTTTGACGGGATCAAACCAGAACAAACCGGTTCAAACCTGTTTTGACCAGCTCAAACCAGACCAGACCGACTCAAACCGGTTTTGATCGATCTGAGCTGGTTTTGACCGGCTCAAACCAGACCAGACCGGTTCAAACCGGTTTTGACCGGCTCAAACCAGAGCAGACCGGCTCAAACCGTTTTGACCGGCCTAAACAAGACCAAACCGGTTCATTCCGGTATTGACCGGCTTTAACCGGTTTGGACCGGATCAAACCAGTTTTGACCGGCTCAAACCAGACCAGACCGGTTCAAACCGGTTTTGACCTGATTAGACCGGATCAAACCGGACCAGAGCGGCTCAGACAGGCACGAATCGGTTTTGACTGGCTTCAACCAGACCAAACCGGCTCAAACCGGTTTTGACCGGCTCGAACCGGTTTTGACCGGATCAAACCAGATCAGACCGGGTCAAACGAGACCAGACCGGCTCAAACCAGACAAGACAGGCTCAAACCGGTTTTGACCTGCTCAAACCACACAAGACCGGGTGAAACCGGTTTTGAAAGGCTAAAACCGGATTTGACCGGATGAGACCGGATCAAAACAAATCAGACCGGCCCAGAACGGCTAAAAACGGGCCACAAATCTGTTTTGACCGGCTTCAACCAGACAAAACCTGCTCAAACCGGTTTTGACCGTCTCGAACCTGTTTTGACCGGCTCAAACCAGACCAGACCGGGTGAAACCGGTTTTGACCGGCTAAAACTGGATTTGACCGGATGAGACCGGATCAAACCGAATCAGACAGGCCTAGACCGGCTAAAATCGGATCAAACCGGACCAGACCGGCCCAGACTGCCTAAAACTGCGACACAAACCGGTTTTGACCGGTTCAAACCAGACTAGACCGTCTCAAACCGGTTTTGACCGACCTGAGCCGGTTTTGACTGGCTCAAACCAGACCAGACCGGCTCAAACCGGTTTTGACTGGCTCCAACCAGAACAAACCGGTTCAATCCGGTTTTGACCGGCTCAAACCGGTTTTGACTGGCTCAATCAGGTTTTGACTGGCTCAAACCGGATTTCACCGGCTCAAACCAGACCAGAGCGTCTCAAACCGGTTTGGACCGGATTAGACCGGATCAAACCGGACCAGACCTTCTCAAACCGGATCATACCGTACCAGACCAGCTCAAACCGGCTCAAACCGAACCAGACCGGCCAAGACAGGCTAAAACCGGGCCAAACTGGCTCAATCAGGTTTTGACCGGCTCAAACCACACCAGATCGGATCAAACCGGTTTTCACCTGATCAAACCACACCAGACCGGCTGAAACCGGTTTTGACCGGATGAGACCGGATCAAACCGAATGAGACCGGCCCAGACCGGCCAAAATCGGATTAAACCAGACCAGACCGGCCCAGACCACCTATAACTGGGCCACAAACCGGTTTTGACCGTTGCAAACCAGACCAGACCGGCTCAAACCGGTTTTGACCGACCTGAGCCGGTTTTGACCGGCTCAAACCAGACCAGACAGGCTCAAACCGGTTTTGACTGGCTCAAACCGGTTTTGACCGGCTCAAACCAGACCTGACCGGCTCAAACCGGTTTTGACCTGATTAGACCGGATCAAACCGGACCAGACCTTCTCAAACCGGATCATACCGGACCAGACCAGCACAAACCGGCTCAAACCGAACCAGACCGGCTCAACCAGACCAAACCGCTCAAACCGGATCAAACCGGTTTTGACCGCTTCAAACCGGATCAAACCGGTTTTGAACCGCTCAAACCAGACCAGACCGGCTCAAACCGGTTTTGACCGATTAGACCGGATCAAACCGCACCAGACCGGCCAAGACAGGCTAAAACCGGGCCAAACCGGTTTTGACTCAAACCAGACCAGACCGGCTCAAACCGGTTTTGACCGGCTCAAACCACTCCAGACCGGCTAAAACCGGTTTTCACCGGCTCAAACCGGTTTTGACCTGATTAGACCGGATCAAACCGGACCAGACCTTCTCAAACCGGATCATACCAGACCAGACCAGCACAAACCGGCTCAAACCGGCTCAAACCGAACCAGACCGGCCCAGACAGGCTAAAACCGGCCACAAACCGGTTTTGACCGGCTCTAACCAGACCAGACCGGCTCGAACCGGTTTTGACCGGATGAGACAGGATAAAACCGGAACAGACCGGCTCACACCAGATCAAACCGGACCAGACAGGCCCAGAAGGGTTGAAACCGGATCAAACCAGACCAATCCGGCTCAAACCGGTTTTGTCCGGCTCGAATCGGTTTTGACCGCATCAAACCAGACCAGACCGGCTCAAACCGGTTTGGACCGGCTCTAACCAGTTTTGACCGGCTCAAACCAGACCAGACCGGTTCAAACCGGTTTTGATCGGCTCAAACCAGACCAGACGGGCTCAAACCGGTTTTGACCGGCCTGAGCCGGTTTTCACTGGCTCAAACCAGACCAGACGGGCTCAAACTGGACCAGAACGGCTCAAACAGGCTAGAATCGGTTTTGACTGGCTTCAACCAGACCAAACCGGCTCAAACCGGATTTGACCGGTCAAACGAGACGAGACCGGCTCAAACCAGACCAGACCGGCTCAAACCAGACCAGACCGACTCAAACCGGTTTTGACCTGCTCAAACCACACCAGACCGGGTGAAACAGGTTTTGACCGGCTAAAACCGGATTTGACCGGATGAGCCCGGATCAAACCGAATCAGACCGGCCTAGACCGGCTAAAATTGGATCAAACCGGACCAGACCGGCCCAGACTGCCTAAAACTGCGACACAATCCGGTTTTGACCGGTTCAAACCAGACCAGACCGGCTCAAACCGGTTTTGACCGACCTGAGCCGGTTTTGACTGGCTTAAACCAGACCAGACCTGCTCAACCCAGACGAGACCGGCTCAAACCGGTTTTGCCCAGCTCAAACCAGACCAGATCGGCTCAAAACGGACCAAATCGGCTCAAACCGGTTTTGACCGGCTTAAACCGGACCAGACCGTCTCAAACCTGTTTTGACCGGATTAGACCGGATCAAACCAGACCAGACCGGCTCAAACCAGTTTTGACAGGATTACACCGGATGAAACCGGAACAGACCCGCTCAAACCGGATCAAACCGGACCAGACCAGCACAAACCGGATCAAACTGGCTCAAACCAGACGGCTCAAACCACCAGACCGGCTCAGACAGGCTCAAACCAGACCGGCTCAAACCGGCTGAAACCGGTTTTGACTGGCTCAAACCAGACCAGACCGGCTCGAACCTGCTTTGACCAGCTCAAACCAGACCAGACCGGCTCAAACCGGTTTTGACCTGATTGACCGGATCAAACCAGAACAAACCGGCTCAAACCGGTTTTGACCGGCTCGAAACGGTTTTGACCGGATCAAACCAGACAAGACCGGCTCAAACCGGTTTTGACCGCATTAGACCAGATCAAACCGGGCCAGACCTTCTCAAACCGGATCATACCGTACCAGACCAGCACTAACCGGCTCAAACGGATCAAACCGGTTTTGACTCAAACCAGACCAGACCAGACCGGCCAGACCGCCTAAAACCGGGCCAAACTGGCTCAGTCAGATTTTAACCGGCTCAAACCAGACCAGCTCAATCCGGTTGTGAACGGAAGACACAGTATAAAACCGGACCAGACCGGCTCTAACTGGATCAAACCGGACCAGACAGGCCCAGACCGGCTCAAACCAGATCAGACCGGACCAGACCAGACCAGACAAACCGGCTCAAACCAGACGGCTCAAACCAGACCGGCGCAAACCGGATTTGACTGGCTCAAACCAGACCTGACCGGCTCAAAACGGGTTTCACCGGCTCAAACCGGTTTTGACCTGATTGAACGGATCAAACCGGACCAGACCGGCTCAAACCGGACCAGACGGCTCAAACCGGATCAAACCGGTTTGGACTGGCTCAACCAGACCAAACCGGCTCAAAAAGGTTTTGACCGCTCAAACCACTCCAGACCGGCTCAAACCAGACGGCTCAAACCAGACCAGACTGGTTCAATCCGGTTTTGACCAGCTCAAACCGGTTTTGACCGGCTCAAACCGGTTTTGACCGGATCAGACCGGATCAAAACGAATCAGACCGGCCCAGACCGGCTAAAATCGGATCAAACCTAACCAGACCGGCCTTGACCGCCTAAAACTCTGTCACAAACGGGTTTTGACCAGCTCAAACCAGACCAGACAGGTTCAAATCGGTTTCACCAGCTCAAACCGGTTTTGACCGGATCAAACTGAATCAGACCGGCCTAGACCGGCTAAAATCGGATCAAACCGGACCAGACTGGCCCAGACTGCCTAAAACTGCGACACAAACCGGTTTTGACCGGTTCAAACCAGACCAGACCGTCTCAAACCGGTTTTGACCGACCTGAGCCGGTTTTGACCGGCTCAAACCAGACCACACCGGCTCAAACCGGTTTTGACTGGCTCAAACCGGTTTTGACCGGCTCAAACCGGCTTTGAATGGCTCGAACCGGTTTTGAACGGCTGAAACCGGTTTTGACCGGCTCAAACCAGACCTGACCGACTGAAACCGGTTTGGACCGGATTAGACCGGATCAAACCGGACCTGACCTTCTCAAACCGGATCATACCGGACCAGCCCAGCACAAACCGGCTCAAACCGGTTCAAACCGAACCAGACCGGCCCATAGTGGCTAAAACCGGGAAAATCCGGCTCAATCAGTTTTTGACCGGCTCAAACCACACCAGACCGGATCAAACCAGTTGTGACCTGCTCAAACCACACCAGACCGGCTGAAACCGGTTTTGACCAGCTGAAACCGGTTTTGACCGGATGACACCGGATCAAACCGGACCAGACCGGCCCAGACCGGCTGAAACCGGGCCATACCGGCTCAAACCGGTTTTGACGGGCTCAAACCAGACCAGACTGGCTCAAACCGGTTTTGACCGGCTCAAACCAGACCAGACCGGCTCAAACCAGACGAGACAGGCTCAAAACCGGTTTTGACCGACCTGAGCCGGTTTTGACCGGCTCAAACCAGACCAGACAGGCTCAAACCGGTTTTGACTGGCTCAAACCAGACCAGACCGGCTCAAACAGGTTTTGACGTTTTGACCGGCTTTAACCGGTTTTGAACGGCTCGAACCGGTTTTGACCGGCTCAAACCAGACCTGACCGGTTGAAACCGGTTTTGACCGCATTAGACCGGATCAAACCGGACCAGACCTTCTCAAACCGGATCATACCAGACCAGACAGGCACCAAACGGCTCAAACCGGCTCAAACCGAACCAGACCGGCCAAGACAGGCTAAAACCGGCCACAAACCGGTTTTGACCGGCTCAAACCAGACCAGACCGGCTCAAACCAGACCAGAGCGGCTCAAACCGGTTTTGACCGGATGAGACAGGATAAAGTCGGACCAGACCGGCTCAAACCGGATGAAACCGCACGAGACCGGCCCAGAACAGCTGAAGCCGGAGCAAACCGGACCAGACCGGCCCAGACCGCCTAAAACTGGGCCACAAACCGGTTTTGACCGTTTCAAACCAGACCAGACCGGCTCAAACCGGTTTTGACCGGCTCAAACCGGACCAGGCAGGCTCAAACCGCTTTTGACTGGCTCAAACCGTTTTCGACCGGCTAAAACCAGAGCAAACCGGCTCAAACCGGATCAAAATGGACCAGACCGGCCCAGACAGGCTGAAACCGGACCAGACCGGCTCAAACCGGTTTTGACCGGATGACACCAGATCAAACCGGACCAGAACGGCTCACACCGGATCAAACCGGACCAGACTATCTCAAACGGGTTTTGACGGCTCAAACCAGACAGACCGGCTCAAACCGGTTTTGACTCAAACCAGACCAGACGGCTCAAACCGGTTTTGACCGCTCAAACCGGTTTTGACCGGATGACACCGGATCAAACCGGACCAGACCAGCTCACACCGGATCAAACCGACCCAGACCGGCCCAGACAGTTTAAAACCGGGCCAAACCGGCTCAATAAGGTTTTCACCAGCTCAAACCAGACCAGACCGGCTCAAACCGGTTTTGAGCGGATGACGGCCAGACCGGCTAAAATCGGATCAAACCGGACCAGACTGCCTAAAACTGGGCCACAAACCGGTTTTGACCGGTTGAAACCGGAACAGACCGGCTCAAACCGGTTTTGACCGACCTGAGCCTGTATTGACCGGCTCAAACCAGACCAGACCGGCTCAAACCAGACCAGACAGGCTCAAACCGGTTTTGACCGGCTCTAACCAGACCAGACTGGCTCAAACCGGTTTTGACCGGCTGAAACCAGACCAGACTGGCTGAAACCGGTTTTGACTGGCTCAAACCAGACCAGACCGGCTCAAACCGGCTTTGACCGGCTCAAACCAGACCAGACCGGCTCAAACCGGATCAAACGGGACCAGACCGGCCCAGACCGCCTGAAACCGGGCCAAACCAGTTCAAACCTATATGACTGGCTCAAACCAGACCAGACTGGCTCAAACCGGTTTTGACCAGCTCAAACCAGACCAGACCGGCTCAAACCGGTTTTGACCGGATTAGACCGGATCAAACCGGACCAGACCTTCTCAAACCGGATCATACCGGACCAGACCAGCACAAACCGGCTCAAACCGAACCAGAACGGCCCAGACAGGCTAAAACCGGAAAAAGCCGGCTCAATCAGTTTTTGACCGGCTCAAACCAAACCAGACCAGACTGGCTCCAACCGGTATTGATCAGCTCAATCCAGAAGAGACAGGCTCAAACCGGTTTTGACCGGATGAGACAGGATAAAACAGGACCAGACCGGCTCAAACCAGATGAAACCGCAACAGACCGGCCCAGAACAGCTGAAGCCGGAGAACCAGACCGGTTGTACCGGACCAGCCCAGACCGGCTAAAACCGGGCCACAAACCGGTTTTGACCGGCTCTAACCAGACCAGACTGGCTCAAACCGGTTTTGACCGGCTCAAACCAGACCAGACCGGCTCAAACCACTTTGGATCGGCCTGAACAAGTTTTGACCGGCTCAAACCAGACCAGACCGGCTCAAAGTGGACCAGACCGGCTCAAACCGGTTTTCACCGGATGACACCGGCTGAAACCGAACCAGACCGGCCCAGACAGGTTAAAACCGGGAAAAGCCGTATTAATCAGTTTCTGACCGGCTCAAACCAAACCAGACTGGCTCAAACCAGTTTTGACCGGCTCAAACCAGAAGAGACTGGCTCAAACCGGCTTTGACCGGCTCAAACCAGACAAGACCGGCTCAAACCGGCTTTGACAGGCTCAAAGCGGTTTTGACCAGATCAAACCGGACCAGACCGGCCCAGACGGCCTACAACCGGGCCAAACCTGCTCAAAACAATTTTGAATGGCTCAAACCAGACCAGACCGGCTCAAACCGGTTTTGACCGTCTCAAACCAGAACAGACCGGCTCAAACCGGTTTTGACAGGCTCAAACCAGACCAGACCGGCTCAAACCGGTTTTGAGCGGATGACGGCCAGACCGGCTAAAATCGGATCAAACAGGACCAGACTGCCTAAAACTGGGCCACAAACTGGTTTTGACCGGTTGAAACCGGACCAGACCGGCTTAAACCGGTTTTGACCGACCTGAGCCTGTATGGACCGGCTCAAACCAGACCAGACCGGCTCAAACCAGATCAAACGGGACCAGACCGGCCCAGACCGCCGAAACCCGCGCCAAACCGGCTCAAACCTGTTTTGACCAGCTCAAACCAGACCAGACCGGCTCGAACCTGTTTTGACCAGCTCAAACCAGACCAGACCGGCTCAAACCGGATCAAACGGGACCAGACTGGCCCAGACCGCCAGAAACAGGGCCAAACCAGTTCAAACCTATATGACTGGCTCAAACCAGACCAGACCGGCTCGAGCCTGTTTTGACCAGCTCAAACCAGACCAGACCGGCTCAAACCGGTTTTGACCGGATTATACCGGATCAAACCGGGCCAGACAGGGTCAAACCGGATGCTCAAACCAGACCAGACCGGCTCAAACCGGATAAAACTGTACCAGACCGGCACAGACGGGATAAAACCGGGACAGACCAACTCAAACCGGTTATGACCGGCTCAAACCAGACCAAACCGGCTCAAACCGGTTTTGACCGGCTCAAACCAGACCAGACCGGCTCAAACCGGTTTTGACCGGCTCAAACCAGACCAGACCGGCTCAAACCGACCGGCTCAAATCGGACCAGACTGCCTAAAATTGGGCCACAAACGGGTTTTGACCGGCTCAAACCAGACCAGACCGGTTCAAACCGGTTTTGACTGACTCAATCCGGTTTTGACCGGCTCAAACCGGTTTTGACCGCTTCAAAAAACTCCAGACCGGCTAACACCGGTTTTCACCGGCTCAAACCGGTTTTGACCTGATTGACCGGATCAAACCTTACCAGACCGGCTCAGACAGGCTAGAATCGGTTTTGCCTGGCTTCAACCAGACCAAAGTGGCTCAAACCGGTTTTGACTTGCTCAAACCAGACCAGACCGGCTCAAGGCGGTTTTGACCTGGGCAGACCACATCAGACCGGCTGAAACCGGTTTTGACCGGCAAAAACCGGTTTTGACCGGATGAGACCGGATCAAACCGAATCAGGCCGGCCCAGACCGGCTAAAATCGGATCAAACCGGACCAGACTGCCTAAAACTGGGCCACAAACCGGTTTTGACCGGCTGGAACCGGACCAGACCGGCTCAAACCGGTTTTGACCGACCTGAGCCTGTATGGACCGGCTCAAACCAGACCAGACCGGCTCAAACCAGATCAAACGGGACCAGACCGGCCCAGACCGCCGAAAACCGGGCCAAACCGGCTCAAACCTATTTTTACTTGCTCAAACCAGACCATACCGGCTCAAACCGGTTTTGATCGGCTCAAACCAGACCAGACCGGCTCAAACCGCATCAAACGGGACCAGACTGGCCCAGACCGCCTGAAACCGGGCCAAACCAGTTCAAACCTATATGACTGGCTCAAACCAGACCAGACCGGCTCGAACCTGTTTTGACCAGCTCAAACCAGACCAGACCGGCTCAAACCGGTTTTGACCGGATTAGACCGGCTCAAACCAGACCAGACCGGCTCAAATCGGCTCAAACCGGCTCAAATCGAACCACACCGGCCCAGACAGGCTAAAACCGGGCCAGACCAGCTCAAACCGGTTATGACCGGCTCAAACCAGACCAGACCAGCTCAAACCGGTTTTGACCGGCTCAAACCAGACCAGACCGGCTCAAACCGGATCAAACGGGACCAGACCGGCCCAGACCGCCTGAAACCGGGCCAAACCAGTTCAAACCTATATGACTGGCTCAAACCAGACCAGACCGGCTCGAACCTGTTTTGACCAGCTCAAACCAGACCAGACCGGCTCAAACCGGTTTTGACCGGATTAGACCGGATCAAACCGGACCAGTCCTTCTCAAACCGGATCATACCGGACCAGACCGGCACACACCGGCTCAAACCGGCTCAAATCGAACCACACCGGCCCAGACAGGCTAAAACCGGGCCAAACCGGCTCAATCAGATTTTAACCGGCTCAAACCAGACGAGCCCAGCTCAAACCGGTTTTGACCGTCTCAAATCAGACCAGACCGGCTCAAATCGGTTTTGACCGGATGAGACAGGATAAAACCGGACCAGACCGGCCCAGACCGGATAAAACCGGGCCAGACCAGCTCAAACCGGTTATGACCGGCTCAAACCAGACCAGACCGGTTCAAACCGGTTTTGACTGGCTCCATCCGGTTTTGACCGGATTATACCGGATCACCCGGACCAGTCCTTCTCAAACCGGATCATACCGGACCAGACCGGCACACACCGGCTCAAACTGGCTCAAATCGAATCACACCGGCCCAGACAGGCTAAAACCGGGCCAAACCGGCTCAATCAGATTTTAACCGGCTCAAAGCAGACCAAACCGGCTCAAACCAGACGAGCCCAGTTCAAACCGGTTTTGACCGGCTCAAACCAGACCAGACCGGCTCAAATCGGTTTTGACCAGATGAGACAGGATAAAACCGGACCAGACCGGCCCAGACCGGATGAAACCGGGCCAGACCAGGTCAAACCGGGCCAAATCGGCTCAAACCCGTTTTGACTGGCTCAAACCAGACCAGACCGGCTCAAACCGGTTTTGACCGACCTGAGCCTGTTTTGACCGGCTCAAACCAGACCAGACCGGCTCAAAGCAGAACAGACCGTCTCAAACCAGACCAGACCAGCTCAAACCGGTTTTCACCGGCTCAAACCAGAAAAGACCGTCTCAAACCAGTTTTGCCCGGATGAGACAGGATAAAAACGGGCCAGACAGGCTCAAACTAGATGAAACCGCACCAAACCCGCCCAGACAGGGTAAAACCGGGCCAAACCGGCTCAAACCAGACTGGCTCAAAACAGACCAGACCGGCTCAAACCAGTCCAGACTGGCTCAAACCGGTTTTGACCGGCTCAAACCAGAACAGACCGGCTCAAACCAGAACAGACCGTCTCAAACCAGACCAGACCAGCTCAAACCGGACCAGACCGGCTGAAACCGGATCAAACCGGACCAGACCAGCCCAGACGCCTAAAACCGGGCCACAAACCGGTTTTGACCGGCTCAAACCAGACCAGACCGGCTCAAACCGGTTTTGACTGGCTCAAACCAGACCAGATCGGCTCAAACCAGATCAAACCGTACCAGACAGGCCCAGACTGGCTTCAACCGGGCCAGACCGTCTCAAACGGGTTTTGACCGGCTCAAACCAGACCAGACCGGTTCAAACCGGTTTTGACTGACTCAATCCCGTTTTGACCGGCTCAAACCGGTTTTGACCGCTTCAAACCACTCCAGACCGGCTAAAACCGGTTTTCACCGGCTCAAACCGGTTTTGACCAGATTAGACCGGATCAAACCTTACCAGACCGGCTCAGACAGGCTAGAATCTGTTTTGACTGGCTTCAACCAGACCAAAGTGGCTCAAACCGATTTTCACCGGCTCTAACCAGACCAAACCGGCTCAAACCGGTTCTGACCGGCTCAAACCGGTTTTGACTGGCTCAAACCAGAGCAGACCAGCTCAAACCAGACCAGACCAGCTCAAACCGGTTTTGACCAGCTGAAACCCATTTTGACCAGATGAGACCAGATCAATCCGGACCAGACGGGCCCAGACCAGCTAAAATTGGAAGAATCCGGACCAGACCGGCACAGACCGACTAAAACCGGGCCTATCCGGCTCAAACCTATTTTTACTTGCTCAAACCAGACCATACCGGCTCAAACCGGTTTTGACCGGCTCAAACCAGACCAGACCGGCTCAAACCGGATCAAATGGGACCAGACTGGCCCAGACCGCCTGAAACCGGGCCAAACCAGTTCAAACCTATATGACTGGCTCAAACCAGACCAGACCGGCTCGAACCTGTTTTGACCAGCTCAAACCAGACCAGACCGGCTCAAACCGGTTTTGACCGGATTAGACCGGATCAAACCGGACCAGTCCTTCTCAAACCGGATCATACCGGACCAGACCGGCACACACCGGCTCAAACCGGCTCAAATCGAACCACACCGGCCCAGACAGGCTAAAACCGGGCCAAACCGGCTCAATCAGATTTTAACCGGCTCAAACCAGACCAAACCGGCTCAAACCAGAGGAGCCCAGCTCAAACCGGTTTTGACCGGCTCAAACCAGACCAGACCGGCTCAAATCGGTTTTGACCGGATGAGACAGGATAAAACCGGACCAGACCGGCCCAGACCGGATAAAACCGGGCCAGACCAGCTCAAACCGGTTATGACCGGCTCAAACCGGTTTTCACCGGCTCAAACCGGTTTTGACCTGATTGACCGGATCAAACCGGACCAGACCGGCTCAGACAGGCTAGAATCGGTTTTGCCTGGCTTCAACCAGACCAAAGTGGCTCAAACCGGTTTTGACTGGCTCAAACCAGACCAGACCGGCTCAAGCCGGTTTTGACCTGGTCAAACCACACCAGACCGGCTGAAACCGGTTTTGACCGGATGAGACCGGATCAAACCGAATCAGACCGGCCCAGACCGGCTAAAATCGGATCAAACCGGACCAGACTGCCTAAAACTGGGCCACAAACCGGTTTTGACCGGTTGAAACCGGACCAGACCGGCTCAAACCGGTTTTGACCGACCTGAGCCTGTATGGACCGGCTCAAACCAGACCAGACCGGCTCAAACCAGACCAGACCGGCTCAAACCAGACCAGACAGGCGCAAACTGGTTTTGACCGGCTCAAAGCGGTTTGGACCGGATCAAACCGGACTCGACCGGCCCAGAACTGCTGAAACCGGATCCAACTGAACACGACCGGCCCAGACCAGCTAAAACCGGGCCAAATCGGCTCAAACCCGTTTTGACTGGCTCAAACCAGACCAGACTGGCTCAAACCGGTTTTGACCGGCTCAAACCAGACCAGACCGGCTCAAACCAGACCAGACAGGCGCAAACTGGTTTTGACCGGCTCAAAGCGGTTTTGACCGGATCAAACCGGACTCGACCGGCCCAGAACTGCTGAAACCGGATCCAACTGAACACGACCGGCCCAGACCAGCTAAAACCGGGCCAAATCGGCTCAAACCCGTTTTGACTGGCTCAAACCAGACCAGACCGGTTCAAACCGGTTTTGACCGACCTGAGCCTGTTTTGACCGGCTCAAACCAGACCAGACCAGCTCAAACCGGTTTTGACCGGCTGAAACCCATTTTGACCGGATGAGACCAGATCAAACCGGACCAGACGGGCCCAGACCAGACCGGCTCAAACCAGACCAGACCGGCTCAAACCGGATCAAACCGGACCAGACCGGCCCAGACCGCCTAAAACCGGGCCAAACCGGTTCAAACCTATTTTGACAGGCTCAAACCAGTCCAGACTGGCTCAAACCGGTTTTGACCGGCTCAAACCAGACCAGACCGGCTCAAACCGGATCAAACGGGACCAGACCGGCCCAGACCGCCGAAAACCGGGCCAAACCGGCTCAAACCTATTTTTACTTGCTCAAACCAGACCATACCGGCTCAAACCGGTTTTCATCGGCTCAAACCAGACCAGACCGGCTCAAACCGGATCAAACGGGACCAGACTGGCCCAGACCGCCTGAAACCGGGCCAAACCAGTTCAAACCTATATGACTGGCTCAAACCAGACCAGACCGGCTCGAACCTGTTTTGACCAGCTCAAACCAGACCAGACCGGCTCAAACCGGTTTTGACCGGATTAGACCGGATCAAACCGGACCAGTCCTTCTCAAACCGGATCATACCGGACCAGACCGGCACACACCGGCTCAAACCGGCTCAAATCGAACCACACCGGCCCAGACAGGCTAAAACCGGGCCAAACCGGCTCAATCAGATTTTAACCGGCTCAAACCAGACCAAACCGGCTCAAACCAGACGAGCCCAGCTCAAACCGGTTTTGACCGGCTCAAACCAGACCAGACCGGCTCAAATCGGTTTTGACCGGATGAGACAGGATAAAACCGGACCAGACCGGCCCAGACCGGATAAAACCGGGCCAGACCAGCTCAAACCGGTTATGACCGGCTCAAACCAGACCAGACCGGTTCAAACCGGTTTTGACCGACCTGAGCCTGTTTTGACCGGCTCAAACCAGACCAGACCGGCTCAAACCAGACCAGACCGGCTCAAATCAGACCAGACCAGCTCAAACCGGTTTTGACCGGCTCAAACCAGACAAGACCGTCTCAAACCGGTTTTGACCGGATGAGACAGGATAAAACCGGGCCAGACAGGCTCAAACCGGATGAAACCGCACCAGACCCGCCCAGAACAGCTGAAGCCGGATCAAACCGGATCAAACCAGAACAGACCGGCTAAAACCAGAACAGACCGTCTCAAACCAGACCAGACCAGCTCAAACCGGTTTTGACCGGCTCAAACCAGACCAGACCGGCTCAAATCAGACCAGACCGGCTCAAACCGGTTTTGACCGGCTCAAACCAGACAAGACCGTCTCAAACCGGTTTTGACCGGATGAGACAGGATAAAACCGGGCCAGACAGGCTCAAACCGGATGAAACCGCACCAGACCCGCCCAGAACAGCTGAAACTGGAAGAATCCGGACCAGACCGGCTCAAACCAGACCAGACCAGCTCAAACCGGTTATGACCGGCTCAAACCAGTCCAGACTGGCTCAAACCGGTTTTGACCGGCTCAAACCAGACCAGACTGGCTCAAATCAGACCAGAACAGCTCAAACCGGACCAGACCGGCTGAAACCGGATCAAACCGGACCAGACCAGCCCAGACGCCTAAAACCGGGCCAAACCGGCTCAAACCTATTTTGACCGGCTCAAACCAGACCAGACCGGCTGAAACCGGTTTTGACTGGCTCAAACCAGACCAGATCGGCTCAAACCGGATCAAACCGTACCAGACAGGCCCAGACTGGCTTAAACCGGGCCAGACCGTCTCAAACGGGTTTTGACCGGCTCAAACCAGACCAGACCGGCTCAAACCGGATCAAACGGGACCAGACTGGCCCAGACCGCCTGAAACCGGGCCAAACCAGTTCAACCCTATATGACTGGCTCAACCAGACCAGACCGGCTCGAACCTGTTTTGACCAGCTCAAACCAGACCAGACCGGCTCAAACCGGTTTTGACCGGATTAGACCGGATCAAACCGGACCAGTCCTTCTCAAACCGGATCATACCGGACCAGACCGGCACACACCGGCTCAAACCGGCTCAAATCGAACCACACCGGCCCAGACAGGCTAAAACCGGGCCAAACCGGCTCAATCAGATTTTAACCGGCTCAAACCAGACCAAACCGGCTCAAACCAGACGAGCCCAGCTCAAACCGGTTTTGACCGGCTCAAACCAGACCAGACCGGCTCAAATCGGTTTTGACCGGATGAGACAGGATAAAACCGGACCAGACCGGCCCAGACCGGATAAAACCGGGCCAGACCAGCTCAAACCGGTTATGACCGGCTCAAACCAGACCAGACCGGTTCAAACCGGTTTTGACTGGCTCAATCCGGTTTTGACCGGCTCAAACCGGTTTTGACCGCTTCAAACCACTCCAGACCGGCTCAAACCGGTTTTCACCGGCTCAAACCGGTTTTGACCTGATTAGACCGGATCAAACCTTACCAGACCGGCTCAGACAGGCTAGAATCGGTTTTGACTGGCTTCAACCAGACCAAAGTGGCTCAAACCGATTTTCACCGGCTCAAACCAGACCAAACCGGCTCAAACCGGTTTTGACCGGCTCGAACCGGTTTTGACTGGCTCAAACCAGACCAGACCAGCTCAAACCGGTTTTGACTGGCTCAAACCAGACCAGATCGGCTCAAACCGGATCAAACCATACCAGACAGGCCCAGACTGGCTTAAACCGGGCCAGACCGTCTCAAACGGATTTTGACCGGCTCAAACCAGACCAGACCGGATCAAACCGCTTTTGACTGACTCAATCCGGTTTTGACCGGCTCAAACCGGTTTTGACCGCTTCAAACCAGACCAGAACGGTTCAAACCGGTTTTGACCGGCTAAAACCGGTTTTCACTGGCTCAAACCGGTTTTGACCTGATTAGACCGGATCAAACCTTACCAGACCGGCTCAGACAGGCTAGAATCGGTTTTGACTGGCTTCAACCAGACCAAAGTGGCTCAAACCGATTTTCACCGGCTCAAACCAGACCAAACCGGCTCAAACCGGTTTTGACCGGCTCGAACCGGTTTTGACTGGCTCAAACCAGACCAGACCAGCTCAAACCAGACCAGACCAGCTCAAACCGGTTTTGACCGGCTGAAACCCATTTTGACCGGATGAGACCAGATCAAACCGGACCAGACGGGCCCAGACCAGCTAAAACTGGAAGAATCCGGACCAGACCGGCCCAGACCGCCTAAAACCGGGCCAAACCGGTTCAAACCTATTTTGACAGGCTCAAACCAGTCCAGACTGGCTCAAACCGGTTTTGACCGGCTCTAACCAGACAGGACCGGCTCAAACCGGATCAAACGGGACCAGACCGGCCCAGACCGCCGAAAACCGGGCCAATCCGGCTCCAACCTATTTTTACTTGTTCAAACCAGACCATACCGGCTCAAAGCGGTTTTGATCGGCTGAAACCAGACCAGACCGGCTCAAACCGGATCAAACGGGACCAGACTGGCCCAGACTGCCTGAAACCGGGCCAAACCAGTTCAACCCTATATGACTGGCTCCAACCAAACCAGACCGGCTCAAGCCGGTTTTGACCAGGTCAAACCACACCAGACCGGCTGAAACCGGTTTTGACTGGCAAAAACCGGTTTTGACCGGATGAGACCGGATCAAACCGAATCAGACCGGCCCAGACCGGCTAAAATCGGATCAAACCGGACCAGACTGCCTAAAACTGGGCCACAAACCGGTTTTGACCGGTTGAAACCGGACCAGACCGGCTCAAACCGGTTTTGACCGACCTGAGCCTGTATTGACCGGCTCAAACCAGACCAGACCGGCTCAAACCAGACCCGATTGGCTCATACCGGTTTTGACCAGCTCAAACCGGTTTTCACCAGCTCAAACCACACCAGACTGGCCCAGACCGGCTAAAATCGGATCAAACCGGACCAGACCGGCCCAGACCAGCTAAAACCGGGCCAAATCGGCTCAAACCCGTTTTGACTGGCTCAAACCAGACCAGACCGGTTCAAACCGGTTTTGACCGACCTGAGCCTGTTTTGACCGGCTCAAACCAGACCAGACCGGCTCAAACCAGACCAGACCGGCTCAAATCAGACCAGACCAGCTCAAACCGGTTTTGACCGGCTCAAACCAGACAAGACCGTCTCAAACCGGTTTTGACCGGATGAGACAGGATAAAACCGGGCCAGACAGGCTCAAACCGGATGAAACCGCACCAGACCCGCCCAGAACAGCTGAAGCCGGGCCAGACCGGACCACACTTGGCCAGAGCGGCTAAAACCGGGCCAAAAACCGGTTTTGACCGGCTCAAACCAGAACAGACCGGCTCAAACCAGAACAGACCGTCTCAAACCAGACCAGACCAGCTCAAACCGGACCAGACCGGCTGAAACCGGATCAAACCGGACCAGACCAGCCCAGACGCCTAAAACCGGGCCAAACCGGCTCAAACCTATTTTGACCGGCTCAAACCAGACCAGACGGACCTGAGCCTGTATGGACCGGCTCAAACCAGACCACACCGGCTCAAACCGGATCAAACGGGACCACACCGGCCCAGACCGCCGAAAACCGGGCCAAACCGTCTCACACGGGTTTTGACCGGCTCAAGCCAGATCAGACCGGTTCAAACCGGTTATGACTGACTCAAACCGGTTTTGACCAGCTCAAACCGGTTTTGACCGCTTCAAACCACTCTAGACCGGCTCAAACCGGTTTTCACCGGCTCAAACCGGTTTTGACCTGATTAGACCGGATCAAACCTTACCAGACCGGCTCAGACAGGCTAGAATCGGTTTTGACTGGCTTCAACCAGACCAAAGTGGCTCAAACCGATTTTCACCGGCTCAAACCAGACCAAACCGGCTCAAACCGGTTTTGACCGGCTCGAACCGGTTTTGACTGGCTCAAACCAGACCAGACCAGCTCAAACCAGACCAGACCAGCTCAAACCGGTTTTGACCGGCTGAAACCCATTTTGACCGGATGAGACCAGATCAAACCGGACCAGACGGGCCCAGACCAGCTAAAACTGGAAGAATCCGGACCAGACCGGCCCAGACCGCCTAAAACCGGGCCAAACCGGTTCAAACCTATTTTGACCGGCTCAAACCAGACCAGACCGGCTCAAACCGGTTTTGATCGGCTCAAACCAGACCAGACCGGCTCAAACCGGATCAAACGGGACCAGACTGGCCCAGACCGCCTGAAACCGGGCCAAACCAGACCGGACCGGCTCGAACCTGTTTTGACCAGCACAAACCAGACCAGACCGGCTCGAACCTGTTTTGACCAGCTCAAACCAGACCAGACCGGCTCAAACCGGTTTTGACCTGATTAGACCGGATCAAACCGGACCAGTCCTTCTCAAACCGGATCATACCGGACCAGACCGGCACACACCGGCTCAAACCGGCTCAAATCGAACCACACCGGCCCAGACAGGCTAAAACCGGGCCAAACCGGCTCAATCAGATTTTAACCGGCTCAAACCAGACCAAACCGGCTCAAACCGGTTTTGACCGACCTGAGCCTGTTTTGACCGGCTCAAACCAGACCAGACCGGCTCAAACCAGACCAGACCGTCTCAAACCGGTTTTGACCGGATGAGACAGGATAAAACCGGGCCAGACAGGCTCATACCGACCAGACCGGCTGAAACCGGTTTTGACTCAAACCAGACCAGACCAGACCAGCTCAAACCGGCTCAAACCATACCAGACTGGCTAAAACCACACCAGACCAGCTCAAACCGGTTTTGAATGGCTCAAACCGGTTTTGACCGTCTCAACCCAGACCAGACCAGCTCAAACCGGACCAGACCGGCTCATACCGGTTTTAACAAACCGGACCAGCTCAAACCAGACCAGGCTCAAACCAGACCGGGCCAAACCGGCTCAAACCTATTTTGACCGGCTCAAACCAGACCAGACCGGTTCAAACCGGTTTTGACTGGCTCAAACCAGACCAGATCAGCTCAAACCGGATCAAACCGTACCAGAGAGGCCAAAACTGGCTTCAACCGGGCCAGACCGTCTCAAACGGGTTTTGACCGTCTCAAACCAGACCAGACCGGTTCAAACCGGTTTTGACTGACTCAATCCGGTTTTGACTGGCTCAAACCGGTTTTGACCGCTTCAATCCACTCCAGACCGGCTAAAACCGGTTTTGACCGGCTCAAACCAGACCAGACCGGCTCAAACCGGATCAAACGGGACCAGACCGGCCCAGACCGCCGAAAACCGGGCCAAACCGGCTCAAACCTATTTTTACTTGCTCAAACCAGACCATACCGGCTCAAATCGGTTTTGACCGGATGAGACAGGATAAAACCGGACCAGACCGGCCCAGACCGGATAAAACCGGGCCAGACCAGCTCAAACCGGTTATGACCGGCTCAAACCAGACCAGACCGGTTCAAACCGGTTTTGACTGGCTCAATCCGGTTTTGACCGGCTCAAACCGGTTTTGACCGCTTCAAACCACTCCAGACCGGCTCAAACCGGTTTTGACCTGATTGACCGGATCAAACCGGACCAGACCGGCTCAGACAGGCTAGAATCGGTTTTGCCTGGCTTCAACCAGACCAAAGTGGCTCAAACCGGTTTTGACTGGCTCAAACCAGACCAGACCGGCTCGAACCTGTTTTGACCAGCTCAAACCAGACCAGACCGGCTCAAACCGGTTTTGACCGGCTCAAACCGGTTTTGACCGGATGAGACCGGATCAAACCGTATCAGACCGGCCCAGACAGGCTAAAACCGGGCCAAACCGGCTCAATCAGATTTTAACCGGCTCAAACAAGACCAAACCGGCTCAAACCGGTTTTGACCGGTTGAAACCGGACCAGACCGGCTCAAACCGGTTTTGACCGACCTGAGCCTGTATGGACCGGCTCAAACCAGACCAGACCGGCTCAAACCAGATCAAACGGGACCAGACCGGCCCAGACCGCCGAAAACCGGGCCAAACCGGCTCAAACCTATTTTTACTTGCTCAAACCAGACCATACCGGCTCAAACCGGTTTTGATCGGCTCAAACCAGACCAGACCGTCTCAAACCGGATCAAACGGGACCAGACTGGCCCAGACCGCCTGAAACCGGGCCAAACCAGTTCAAACCTATATGACTGGCTCAAACCAGACCAGACCGGCTCAAACCTGTTTTGACCAGCTCAAACCAGACCAGACCGGCTCAAACCGGTTTTGACCGGATTAGACCGGATCAAACCGGACCAGTCCTTCTCAAACCGGATCATACCGGACCAGATCGGCACACACCGGCTCAAACCGCCTCAAATCGAACCACACCGGCCCAGACAGGCTAAAACCGGGCCAAACCTGCTCAATTAGATTTTAACCGGATCAAAACAGACCAAACCGGCTCAAACCGGTTTTGACCGGCTCAAACCAGACCAGACCGGCTCAAATCGGTTTTGACCGGATGAGACAGGATAAAACCGGACCAGACCGGCCCAGACCGGATAAAACCGGGCCAGACCAGCTCAAACCGGTTATGACCGGCTCAAACCAGACCAGACCGGTTCAAACCGGTTTTGACTGGCTCAATCCGGTTTTGACCGGCTCAAACCGGTTTTGACCGCTTCAAACCACTCCAGACCGGCTCAAACCGGTTTTCACCGGCTCAAACCGGTTTTGACCTGATTGACCGGATCAAACCGGACCAGACCGGCTCAGACAGGCTAGAATCGGTTTTGCCTGGCTTCAACCAGACCAAAGTGGCTCAAACCGGTTTTGACTGGCTCAAACCAGACCAGACCGGCTCAAGCCGGTTTTGACCTGGTCAAACCACACCAGACCGGCTGAAACCGGTTTTGACCGGCAAAAACCGGTTTTGACCGGATGAGACCGGATCAAACCGAATCAGACCGGCCCAGACCGGCTAAAATCGGATCAAACCGGACCAGACTGCCTAAAACTGGGCCACAAACCGGTTTTGACCGGTTGAAACCGGACCAGACCGGCTCAAACCGGTTTTGACCGACCTGAGCCTGTATGGACCGGCTCAAACCAGACCAGACCGGCTCGAACCTGCTTTGACCAGCTCAAACCAGACCAGACCGGCCCAGACCGCCGAAAACCGGGCCAAACCGGCTCAAACCTATTTTTACTTGCTCAAACCAGACCATACCGGCTCAAACCGGTTTTGATCGGCTCAAACCAGACCAGACCGGCTCAAACCAGACCAGACCGGCTCAAATCAGACCAGACCAGCTCAAACCGGTTTTGACTGGCTCAAACCAGACCAGACCGGCTCGAACCTGTTTTGACCAGCTCAAACCAGACCAGACCGGCTCAAACCGGTTTTGACCGGATTAGACCGGATCAAACCGGACCAGTCCTTCTCAAACCGGATCATACCGGACCAGACCGGCACACACCGGCTCAAACCGGCTCAAATCGAACCACACCGGCCCAGACAGGCTAAAACCGGGCCAAACCGGCTCAATCAGATTTTAACCGGCTCAAACCAGACGAGCCCAGCTCAAACCGGTTTTGACCGGCTCAAACCAGACCAGACCGGCTCAAACCGGTTTTGACCGGATGAGACAGGATAAAACCGGACCAGACCGGCCCAGACCGGATAAAACCGGGCCAGACCAGCTCAAACCGGTTATGACCGGCTCAAACCAGACCAGACCGGTTCAAACCGGTTTTGACTGGCTCAATCCGGTTTTGACCGGCTCAAACCGGTTTTGACCACTTCAAACCACTCCAGACCGGCTAAAACCGGTATTCACCGGCTCAAACCGGTTTTGACCGCTTCAAACCACTCCAGACCGGCTAAAACCGGTTTTCACCGGCTCAAACCGGTTTTGACCTGATTAGACCGGATCAAACCTTACCAGACCGGCTCAGACAGGCTAGAATCGGTTTTGACTGGCTTCAACCAGACCAAAGTGGCTCAAACCGATTTTCACCGGCTCAAACCAGACCAAACCGGCTCAAACCGGTTTTGACCGTCTCGAACCGGTTTTGACTGGCTCAAACCAGACCAGACCAGCTCAAACCAGACCAGACCAGCTCAAACCGGTTTTGACCGGCTGAAACCCATTTTCACCGGATGAGACCAGATCAAACCGGACCAGACGGGCCCAGACCAGCTAAAACTGGAAGAATCCGGACCAGACCGGCCCAGACCGCCTAAAACCGGGCCAAACCGGTTCAAACCTATTTTGACAGGCTCAAACCAGTCCAGACTGGCTCAAACCGGTTTTGACCGGCTCAAACCAGACCAGACCGGCTCAAACCGGATCAAACGGGACCAGACCGGCCCAGACCGCCGAAAACCGGGCCAAACCGGCTCAAACCTATTTTTACTTGCTCAAACCAGACCATACCGGCTCAAACCGGTTTTGATCGGCTCAAACCAGACCAGACCGGCTCAAACCGGATCAAACGGGACCAGACTGGCCCAGACCGCCTGAAACCGGGCCAAACCAGTTCAAACCTATATGACTGGCTCAAACCAGACCAGACCGGCTCAAACCTGTTTTGACCAGCTCAAACCAGACCAGACCGGCTCAAACCGGTTTTGACCGGCTCAAACCGGTTTTGACCGGATTAGATCGGATCAAACCGGACCAGTCCTTCTCAAACCGGATCATACCGGACCAGACCGGCACACACCGGCACAAACCGGCTCAAATCGAACCACACCGGCCCAGACAGGGTAAAACCAGCCCAGACCGGCTAAAACCGGGCCAAACCGGCTCAATCAGATTTTAACCGGCTCAAACCAGACCAAACCGGCTCAAACCGGTTTTGACCGGCTCAAACCAGACCAGACCGGCTCAAATCGGTTTTGACCGGATGAGACAGGATAAAACCGGACCAGACCGGCCCAGACCGGATAAAACCGGGCCAGACCAGCTCAAACCGGTTATGACCGGCTCAAACCAGACCAGACCGGTTCAAACCGGTTTTGACTGGCTCAATCCGGTTTTGACCGGCTCAAACCGGTTTTGACCGCTTCAAACCACTCCAGACCGGCTCAAACCGGTTTTCACCGGCTCAAACCGGTTTTGACCTGATTGACCGGATCAAACCGGACCAGACCGGCTCAGACAGGCTAGAATCGGTTTTGCCTGGCTTCAACCAGACCAAAGTGGCTCAAACCGGTTTTGACTGGCTCAAACCAGACCAGACCGGCTCAAGCCGGTTTTGACCTGGTCAAACCACACCAGACCGGCTGAAACCGGTTTTGACCGGCAAAAACCGGTTTTGACCGGATGAGACCGGATCAAACCGAATCAGACCGGCCCAGACCGGCTAAAATCGGATCAAACCGGACCAGACTGCCTAAAACTGGGCCACAAACCGGTTTTGACCGGTTGAAACCGGACCAGACCGGCTCAAACCGGTTTTGACCGACCTGAGCCTGTATGGACCGGCTCAAACCAGACCAGACCGGCTCAAACCAGATCAAACGGGACCAGACCGGCCCAGACCGCCGAAAACCGGGCCAAACCGGCTCAAACCTATTTTTACTTGCTCAAACCAGACCATACCGGCTCAAACCGGTTTTGATCGGCTCAAACCAGACCAGACCGGCTCAAACCGGTTTTGACCAGCTCAAACCAGACCAGACCGGCTCAAACCAGACCAGACCAGCTCAAATCAGACCAGACCAGCTCAAACCGGTTTTGACCAGCTCAAACCAGACCAGACCGGCTCAAACCGGTTTTGACCGGATTAGACCGGATCAAACCGGACCAGTCCTTCTCAAACCGGATCATACCGGACCAGACCGGCACACACCGGCTCAAACCGGCTCAAATCGAACCACACCGGCCCAGACAGGCTAAAACCGGGCCAAACCGGCTCAATCAGATTTTAACCGGCTCAAACCAGACCAAACCGGCTCAAACCGGTTTTGACCGGCTCAAACCAGACCAGACCGGCTCAAATCGGTTTTGACCGGATGAGACAGGATAAAACCGGACCAGACCGGCCCAGACCGGATAAAACCGGGCCAGACCAGCTCAAACCGGTTATGACCGGCTCAAACCAGACCAGACCAGTTCAAACCGGTTTTGACTGGCTCAATCCGGTTTTGACCGGCTCAAACCGGTTTTGACCACTTCAAACCACTCCAGACCGGCTAAAACCGGTATTCACCGGCTCAAACCGGTTTTGACCGCTTCAAACCACTCCAGACCGGCTAAAACCGGTTTTCACCGGCTCAAACCGGTTTTGACCTGATTAGACCGGATCAAACCTTACCAGACCGGCTCAGACAGGCTAGAATCGGTTTTGACTGGCTTCAACCAGACCAAAGTGGCTCAAACCGATTTTCACCGGCTCAAACCGGTTTTGACCGGCTCGAACCGGTTTTGACTGGCTCAAACCAGACCAGACCAGCTCAAACCAGACCAGACCAGCTCAAACCGGTTTTGACCGGCTGAAACCCATTTTGACCGGATGAGACCAGATCAAACCGGACCAGACGGGCCCAGACCAGCTAAAACTGGAAGAATCCGGACCAGACCGGCCCAGACCGCCTAAAACCGGGCCAAACCGGTTCAAACCTATTTTGACAGGCTCAAACCAGTCCAGACTGGCTCAAACCGGTTTTGACCGGCTCAAACCAGACCAGACCGGCTCAAACCGGATCAAACGGGACCAGACCGGCCCAGACCGCCGAAAACCGGGCCAAACCGGCTCAAACCTATTTTTACTTGCTCAAACCAGACCATACCGGCTCAAACCGGTTTTGATCGGCTCAAACCAGACCAGACCGGCTCAAACCGGATCAAACGGGACCAGACTGGCCCAGACCGCCTGAAACCGGGCCAAACCAGTTCAAACCTATATGACTGGCTCAAACCAGACCAGACCGGCTCAAACCTGTTTTGACCAGCTCAAACCAGACCAGACCGGCTCAAACCTGTTTTGACCAGCTCAAACCAGACCAGACCGGCTCAAACCAGACCAGACCGGCTCAAACCAGACCATACCGGCTCAAACCGGTTTTCATCGGCTGAAACCAGACCAGACCGTCTCGGCTCAAACCGGCTCAAATCGAACCACACCGGCCCAGACAGGCTAAAACCGGGCCAAACCGGCTCAATCAGATTTTAACCGGCTCAAACCAGACCAGACCGGCTCAAACCGGTTTTGACCGGATTAGACCGGATCAAACCGGACCAGACCAGCTCAGACAGGCTAGAATCGGTTTTGCCTGGCTTCAACCAGACCAAAGTGGCTCAAACCGGTTTTGACTGGCTCAAACCAGACCAGACCGGCTCAAGCCGGTTTTGACCTGGTCAAACCACACCAGACCGGCTGAAACCGGTTTTGACCGGCAAAAACCGGTTTTGACCGGATGAGACCGGATCAAACCGAATCAGACCGGCCCAGACCGGCTAAAATCGGATCAAACCGGACCAGACGGGCCCAGACCAGCTGAAACCGGGCCAAACCATTTCAAACCTATATGACTGGCTCAAACCAGACCACACCGGCTCGAACCTGTTTTGACCGACTTGACCCTGTATGGACCGGCTCAAACCAGACCAGACCGGCTCAAACGGGATCAAACGGGACCAGACCGGCCCAGACCGCCGAAAACCGGGCCAAACCGGCTCAAACCTATTTTTACTTGCTCAAACCAGACCATACCGGCTCAAACCGGTTTTGATCGGCTCAAACCAGACCAGACCGGCTCAAACCGGATCAAACGGGACCAGACTGGCCCAGACCGCCTGAAACCGGGCCAAACCAGTTCAAACCTATATGACTGGCTCAAACCAGACCGGCTCGAACCTGTTTTGACCAGCTCAAACCAGACCAGACCGGCTCAAACCGGTTTTGACCGGATTAGACCGGATCAAACCGGACCAGTCCTTCTCAAACCGGATCATACCGGACCAGACCGGCACACACCGGCTCAAACCGGCTCAAATCGGCTCAAATCGAACCACACCGGCCCAGACAGGCTAAAACCGGGCCAAACCGGCTCAATCAGATTTTAACCGGCTCAAACCAGACCAAACCGGCTCAAACCGGTTTTGACCGGCTCAAACCAGACCAGACCGGCTCAAATCGGTTTTGACCGGATGAGACAGGATAAAACCGGGCCAGACCAGCTCAAACCGGTTATGACCGGCTCAAACCAGACCAGACCGGTTCAAACCGGTTTTGACTGGCTCAATCCGGTTTTGACCGGCTCAAACCGGTTTTCACCGCCTCAAACCAGTTTTGACCTGATTGACCGGATCAAACCGGACCAGACCGGCTCAGACAGGCTAGAATCGGTTTTGCCTGGCTTCAACCAGACCAAAGTGGCTCAAACCGGTTTTGACTGGCTCAAACCAGACCAGACCGGCTCAAACCGGTTTTGACCGCTTCAAACCACTCCAGACCGGCTCAAACCGGTTTTCACCGGCTCAAACCGGTTTTGACCGGATGAGACCGGATCAAACCGAATCAGACCGGCCCAGACCGGCTAAAATCGGATCAAACCGGACCAGACTGCCTAAAACTGGGCCACAAACCGGTTTTGACCGGTTGAAACCGGACCAGACCGGCTCAAACCGGTTTTGACCGACCTGAGCCTGTATGGACCGGCTCAAACCAGACCAGACCGGCTCAAACCAGATCAAACGGGACCAGACCGGCCCAGACCGCCGAAAACCGGGCCAAACCGGCTCAAACCTATTTTTACTTGCTCAAACCAGACCAGACCGTCTCAAACCGGATCAAACGGGACAAGACTGGCCCAGACCGCCTGAAACTGGGCCAAACCAGTTCAAACCTATATGACTGGCTCAAACCAGACCAGACCGGCTCGAACCTGTTTTGACCAGCTCAAACCAGACCAGACCGGCTCAAACCGGTTTTGACCGGATTAGACCGGATCAAACCGGACCAGTCCTTCTCAAACCGGATCATACCGGACCAGACCGGCACACACCGGCTCAAACCGGCTCAAATCGAACCACACCGGCCCAGACAGGCTAAAACCGGGCCAAACCGGCTCAATCAGATTTTAACCGGCTCAAACCAGACCAAACCGGCTCAAACCGGTTTTGACCGGCTCAAACCAGACCAGACCGGCTCAGACAGGCTAGAATCGGTTTTTCCTGGCTTCAACCAGACCAAAGTGACTCAAACCGGTTTTGACTGGCTCAAACCAGACCAGACCGGCTCAAGCCGGTTTTGACCTGGTCAAACCACACCAGACCGGGTGAAACCGGTTTTGACCGGCAAAAACCGGTTTTGACCGGATGAGACCGGATCAAACCGAATCAGACCGGCCCAGACCGGCTAAAATCGGATCAAACCGGACCAGACTGCCTAAAACTGGGCCACAAACCGGTTTTGACCGGTTGAAACCGGACCAGACCGGCTCAAAACGGTTTTGACCGACCTGAGCCTGTATGGACCGGCTCAAACCAGACCAGACTGGCTCAAACCAGATCAAACGGGACAAGACCGGCCCAGACCGCCGAAAACCGGGCCAAACCGGCTCAAACCTATTTTTACTTGCTCAAACCAGACCATACCGGCTCAAACCGGTTTTGATCGGCTCAAACCAGACCAGACCGGCTCAAACCGGATCAAACGGGACCAGACTGGCCCAGACCGCCTGAAACCGGGCCAAACCAGTTCAAACCTATATGACTGGCTCAAACCAGACCAGACCGGCTCGAACCTGTTTTGACCAGCTCAAACCAGACCAGACCGGCTCAAACCGGTTTTGACCGGATTAGACCGGATCAAACCGGACCAGTCCTTCTCAAACCGGATCATACCGGACCAGACCGGCACACACCGGCTCAAACCGGCTCAAATCGAACCACACCGGCCCAGACAGGCTAAAACCGGGCCAAACCGGCTCAATCAGATTTTAACCGGCTCAAACCAGACGAGCCCAGCTCAAACCGGTTTTGACCGGCTCAAACCAGACCAGACCGGCTCAAATCGGTTTTGACCGGATGAGACAGGATAAAACCGGACCAGACCGGCCCAGACCGGATAAAACCGGGCCAGACCAGCTCAAACCGGTTATGACCGGCTCAAACCAGACCAGACCGGTTCAAACCGGTTTTGACTGGCTCAATCCGGTTTTGACCGGCTCAAACCGGTTTTGACCGCTTCAAACCACTCCAGACCGGCTAAAACCGGTTTTCACCGGCTCAAACCGGTTTTGACCTGATTAGACCGGATCAAACCTTACCAGACCGGCTCAGACAGGCTAGAATCGGTTTTGACTGGCTTCAACCAGACCAAAGTGGCTCAAACCGGTTTTCACCGGCTCAAACCAGACCAAACCGGCTCAAACCGGTTTTGACCGGCTCGAACCGGTTTTGACTGGCTCAAACCAGACCAGACCAGCTCAAACCAGACCAGACCAGCTCAAACCGGTTTTGACCGGCTGAAACCCGTTTGACCGGATGAGACCAGATCAAACCGGACCAGACGGGCCCAGACCAGCTAAAACTGGAAGAATCCGGACCAGACCGGCCCAGACCGCCTAAAACCGGGCCAAACCGGTTCAAACCTATTTTGACAGGCTCAAACCAGTCCAGACTGGCTCAAACCGGTTTTGACCGGCTCAAACCAGACCAGACCGGCTCAAACCGGATCAAACGGGACCAGACCGGCCCAGACCGCCGAAAACCGGGCCAAACCGGCTCAAACCGGCTCAAACCTATTTTTACTTGCTCAAACCAGACCATACCGGCTCAAACCGGTTTTGACCGGCTCAAACCAGACCAGACCGGCTCAAACCGGATCAAACGGGACCAGACTGGCCCAGACCGCCTGAAACCGGGCCAAACCAGTTCAAACCTATATGACTGGCTCAAACCAGACCAGACCGGCTCGAACCTGTTTTGACCAGCTCAAACCAGACCAGACCGGCTCAAACCGGTTTTGACCGGATTAGACCGGATCAAACCGGACCAGTCCTTCTCAAACCGGATCATACCGGACCAGACCGGCACACACCGGCTCAAACCGGCTCAAATCGAACAACACCCCCCAGACAGGCTAAAACCGGGCCAAACCGGCTCAATCAGATTTTAACCGGCTCAAACCAGACCAAACCGGCTCAAACCGGTTTTGACCGGCTCAAACCAGACCAGACCGGCTCAAATCGGTTTTGACCGGATGAGACAGGATAAAACCGGACCAGACCGGCCCAGACCGGATAAAACCGGGCCAGACCAGCTCAAACCGGTTATGACCGGCTCAAACCAGACCAGACCGGTTCAAACCGGTTTTGACTGGCTCAATCCGGTTTTGACCGGCTCAAACCGGTTTTGACCGCTTCAAACCACTCCAGACCGGCTCAAACCGGTTTTCACCGGCTCAAACCGGTTTTGACCTGATTGACCGGATCAAACCGGACCAGACCGGCTCAGACAGGCTAGAATCGGTTTTGACTGGCTTCAACCAGACCAAAGTGGCTCAAACCGGTTTTGACTGGCTCAAACCAGACCAGACCGGCTCAAACCAGACCAGACCGGCTCAAACCGGTTTTGACCGGCTCGAACCGGTTTTGACTGGCTCAAACCAGACCAGACCAGCTCAAACCAGACCAGACCAGCTCAAACCGGTTTTGACCGGCTGAAACCCATTTTGACCGGATGAGACCAGATCAAACCGGACCAGACGGGCCCAGACCAGCTAAAACTGGAAGAATCCGGACCAGACCGGCCCAGACCGCCTAAAACCGGGCCAAACCGGTTCAAACCTATTTTGACAGGCTCAAACCAGTCCAGACTGGCTCAAACCGGTTTTGACCGGCTCAAACCAGACCAGACCGGCTCAAACCGGATCAAACGGGACCAGACCGGCCCAGACCGCCGAAAACCGGGCCAAACCGGCTCAAACCTATTTTTACTTGCTCAAACCAGACCATACCGGCTCAAACCGGTTTTGATCGGCTCAAACCAGACCAGACCGGCTCAAACCGGATCAAACCGGACCAGACAGGAACAGACCGGCTCAAACCAGACCAAACCGGCTCAAACCTATTTTTACTTGCTCAAACCAGACCAGACCGGCTCGAACCTGTTTTGACCAGCTCAAACCAGACCAGACCGGCTCAAACCGGTTTTGACCGGATTAGACCGGATCAAACCGGACCAGTCCTTCTCAAACCGGATCATACCGGACAAGACCGGCACACACCGGCTCAAACCGGCTCAAACCAGACCAGACCGGCTCAAACCAGACCAAACCGGCTCAAACCGGTTTTGACCGGCTCAAACCAGACCACACCGGCTCAAACCGGTTTTGACCGGCTCAAACCAGACCAGACCGGCTCAAACCGGTTTTGACCGGATGAGACAGGATAAAACCGGACCAGACCGGCCCAGACCGGATAAAACCGGGCCAGACCAGCTCAAACCGGTTATGACCGGCTCAAACCAGACCAGACCGGTTCAAACCGGTTTTGACTGGCTCAATCCGGTTTTGACCGGCTCAAACCGGTTTTGACCGCTTCAAACCACTCCAGACCGGCTCAAACCGGTTTTCACCGGCTCAAACCGGTTTTGACCTGATTGACCGGATCAAACCGGACCAGACCGGCTCAGACAGGCTAGAATCGGTTTTGCCTGGCTTCAACCAGACCAAAGTGGCTCAAACCGGTTTTGACTGGCTCAAACCAGACCAGACCGGCTCAAATCGGTTTTGACCGGATGAGACAGGATAAAACCGGACCAGACCGGCTGAAACCGGTTTTGACCGGCAAAAACCGGTTTTGAACGGATGAGACCGGATCAAACCGAATCAGACCGGCCCAGACCGGCTAAAATCGGATCAAACCGGACCAGACTGCCTAAAACTGGGCCACAAACCGGTTTTGACCGGTTGAAACCGGACCAGACCGGCTCAAACCGGTTTTGACCGACCTGAGCCTGTATGGACCGGCTCAAACCAGACCAGACCGGCTCAAACCAGACCGGCTCAAACCGGTTTTGACCGGCTCAAACCAGACCAGACCGGCCCAGACCGCCGAAAACCGGGCCAAACCGGCTCAAACCTATTTTTACTTGCTCAAACCAGACCATACCGGCTCAAACCGGTTTTGATCGGCTCAAACCAGACCAGACCGGCTCAAACCGGATCAAACGGGACCAGACTGGCCCAGACCGCCTGAAACCGGGCCAAACCAGTTCAAACCTATATGACTGGCTCAAACCAGACCAGACCGGCTCAAACCTGTTTTGACCAGCTCAAACCAGACCAGACCGGCTCAAACCGGTTTTGACTGGCTCAAACCAGACCAGATGGGATCAAACCGGATCATACCGGACCAGACCGGCACACACCGGCTCAAACCGGCTCAAATCGAACCACACCGGCCCAGACAGGCTAAAACCGGGCCAAACCGGCTCAATCAGATTTTAACCGGCTCAAACCAGACCAAACCGGCTCAAACCGGTTTTGACCGGCTCAAACCAGACCAGACCGGCTCAAATCGGTTTTGACCGGATGAGACAGGATAAAACCGGACCAGACCGGCCCAGACCGGATAAAACCGGGCCAGACCAGCTCAAACCGGTTATGACCGGCTCAAACCAGACCAGACCAGTTCAAACCGGTTTTGACTGGCTCAATCCGGTTTTGACCGGCTCAAACCGGTTTTGACCACTTCAAACCACTTCAGACCGGCTCAAACCGGTATTCACCGGCTCAAACCGGTTTTGACTGCTTCAAACCACTCCAGACCGGCTCAAACCGGTTTTGACCTGATTGGACCGGATCAAACCTTACCAGACCGGCTCAGACAGGCTAGAATCGGTTTTGCCTGGCTTCAACCAGACCAAAGTGGCTCAAACCGATTTTCACCGGCTCAAACCAGACCAAACCGGCTCAAACCGGTTTTGACCGGCTCAAACCGGCTCAATCAGATTTTAACGGCTCAAACCAGACCGGCTCAAACCTTTTTTTACTTGCTCAAACCAGACCAGCTCAAACAGGCTCAATCAGATTTTATCAAACCTATTTTTACTTGCTCAAACCAGACCATACCGGCTCAAACCAGAGGAGCCCAGCTCAAACCGGCTTTGACCGGCTCAAACCAGACCATACCGGCTCAAACCAGAGACCGGCTCAAACCAGTCCAGACCGGCTCAAACCGGTTTTGACCAGCTCAAACCAGACCAGAACGTCTCAAACCGGACCAGTCCGGCTGAAACCGGTTCATACCGACCAGACCGCACACACCGCTCAAACCGCTCAAACCGGTTTTGACGGGCTCAAACCAGACCAGACCGGCTCAAACCGGTTTGACAGCTCAAACCGGTTTTGACCGCTCAAACCGCTCAAACCGGTTTTGACTGGCTTCAACCAGACCATAGTGTCTCAAACCGATTTTCACCGGCTCAAACCGGTTTTCACCGCTCAAACCGCTCAAACCGGTTTCACGGCTCAAACCGGCTCAAATCGGTTTTGACCGGCAAAACCGGTTTTGACCTCAAACCAGACCGGCTCAACCGGTTTTGACTGGCTCAAACCGGTTTCACGGCTCAAACAGGCTCAATCAGATTTTAACCGCTCAAACCAGCTCAAACCGGTTTTCACCGGCTCAAACCTATTTTGGCCGGCTCAAACCAGACCGGCTCGAACCTGTTTTGACCAGTTCATACCGGTTTTTACTGGCTCAATCCGGTTTTGACAGGCGCAAACCGGTTTTGACTGGCTCAAACCGGTTTTGACCGGCTCAAACCTATTTTACTTGCTCAAACCAGACCAGAACTGCTCAAACCGGATCATACCGGACCAGACCAGACCAGTTCAATCCTATATGACTGGCTCAATCCGATTTTGACTGGCTCAAACCGGTTTTGTCCGGCTCAAACCGGTTTGACAGCTCAAACCAGACCATACCAGCTCAAACCGGTTTTCACCGGCTCAAACCTATTTTTACTTTCTCAAACCAGACCAAACCGGCTCAAACCTGTTTTGACTGGCTCAAACCAGACGAGATCGGCTCAAACCGGATCAAACCAGACCAGCTCAAACCAGACCAGCTCAAACCGGCTCAATCAGATTTTAACCGGCTCAAACCGATTTTCACCGGCTCAAACCGGCTCAAATCGGTTTGACTGGCTCAACCAGACCAAAGTGGCTCAAACCGGTTTTGACTGGCTCAAACCAGACCAGACCGGCTCAAACCGGATTTGACTGGCTCAAACCGGTTATGACCGGCTCAAACCGGTTTTGACCGGTTCAAACCAGACCATACCGCTCAAACCGCTCAAACCTATTTTGACAGGCTCAAACCGGTTTTGACTTGCTCAAACCAGACCATACCGGCTCAAACCGGTTTTTACCGGCTCAAACCAGACCATACCGGCTCAAACCAGACCAGCTCAAACCGGTTATGACCGGCTCAAACTGGCTCAAACCTGTTTTGACCAGCTCAAACCGGATCAAGC